>MNCI01038068.1:589438-601579 GCA_015680685.1 Gnetum montanum | reverse complement strand
TTCCCCCCCCCCCCCCCCCCCCCCCAATTAAACTAGGGTATGTAACATACTTAGGTTAATTAGCAAAGACAAATTATTAAAAGGACATATGGTTAAAGGATATACCAAAAGCAAAAAGTGCCCTAGGTTTTATGTATCTAGATGACTAAGAGGGTACCAAAGGCAATGGGTTAATGAGTTTTAGTATCCATCATTGGCCACCATAGTAGGGATCTCGACCATTGATACCTATGAAAAAGAGGAATAAAAAAAGTTAAAGAATGAGAGAGAGAAAAAAAGAAAACAATAGTCTTAGGAGTACAAAGAAGAAAAAGCAAAGTAACTAAATAACAAAGTAAGAGGAACAATTAGAAGTGGCATCGTTAAGATACCAACTATGGAGGAGTCACTCCTTCATTGCTAGTGTTATACCCTAGTTCTAAGGTAGTGGCATCGTCATTTGATTGGTAATTGCTACCTAGCCCTTAAACACTCTGCTCATAGAAGGGGATTCTTGTGGGATGCTTGAAATGATGAGCTTGGAGCATCACCCCAACTGTAAGGTTCTTATGGGAGTGTGGCTCGATTCATCATTGAAGGTTCTCATATGGCCATCTTTTTCTTTTTCTTTTGTTTTTCTTTTCCTACTTATTTTTTTTAATTTTTTTTTCTTTTTCTTTTTTTTTCTTGTAAGAAATTCAATATTTGATCAACTTCAATCATGAGGTTCTTGTGGGAGCCAAATTCATTTTGTAAGGGTTGCTCTCATGGCATTAATCTTACTTGATATTAGTAGATGCCTTTACCATCAGAGAAACCAGGTCCAATATAACACACCCTTTTCACCTTAGTGACTCATCCAAATAGGTATTTAATAGAAACCAAACACTAATAAGCATTACCCTAAGCTAAACTATTTAGTCACCTTGACTTATGAACACTATACTTAAAGAATATTGTTTAAAAACAATGAAGGTTATTATGTGTAAGACACTTATTAATCTAAGGCTTACCCTTAGTTGGATTTTGGGTTTAAACCTACCTATCTTAAGGTAGGAGGAGTTGTCCTTTTCCTATGCATTCCAGACATGATGCGAATGAATTCTTTAAAGTCCCAACTAATAATAGAAGATACTATTGTCCTATACATTTTTTAAGGTAAAAGTTGTAGACTGTAAATACTTTATTTATTATTTTATGACATAATAGTATTTTTGAGGGGTACATTTGAGAGCTAAGACTTCTAATGGATTGTTGATATGTAATTCATCAATAGTGGGTTAAGTTGGATCACTTGGCTCTACTAGTTTATCTTCTCCGAGTCCCTCAATGTGATGTTGATAATATAACTTAAGTTGTTGTCCATTAACTAGGAATGTAGTTGAGAAATCATGAATAGGTGATATGAGCATTATCATGGGGTTGGACAACTATATAAGGGCTTTCCCACCTAGTTGTTAACTTCCCTAGAAATTTATGCAATCTCATATTGTAGAAAAAAACTTACATTTTTAAATTTATGAGGGTAGGCCATTAGTTTGATGATTAGTGCTAAATTTGCTATGCATTAAGAACCTCCATAGTTTAGAAGGATTTCTCCAACATACAATAGGTTTCCAAATGATATTTTCTAGACATGGATCTTTCTTCCAAAGCTACAAGAGTTCATGGTTTAAGATTGTCATCATGTTTAAGGATTTAGTTGAAGAATTGAAATTTATTTTGAAATGGGAGGAATCCTTATGATCCTATGAATGTTTCTTTACACAACCTAGAGAAAAGAATCTTTACTAGATATTAGCTTCATAGAATAGCCTTATCAAAGATGAAAAATAGAAATGTTGTTAGACTAAATAACATTCTATAGAAGCTTGGAAAGCATTGGGAGATACAAGAGTTTCTTCACTGATATAATTATTTAACAAAATTTTAAATCATGGAGAAATGTCCAAGAATTGAAGAAAAAACTTTGTTCTTTCCATTTAAAAAAATAATGGAAACATATAAAATTGTGTAAACCATTGAGGGATCAAGCTAATAAGCTATACTATGAAGCTTTGGAAGAGAGTCATAGAGCAACATCTTAGACTTGAATCAATAGTATCAGAAAACCAATTTGGATTTATGCTAGGGAGATTTGCTATAGAGGCTATTTTTTTGATATGATAATTAAAGAAGAAATTTAGAAAACATAGAAAAAATTTACATATGAACTTTATTGACTTGAAAAATGCATTCGTTAGAGTCCCTGGAGACATTATTTGGTAGGCCTTGCAAATAAAAAACATTCTTGATAAATGTATTAAAGTGTTTCAAGATATGTATGAAGGATCTACCACTAAAATTGGAATAGCTTGTGGGAGAACATATGATTTTCTAGTCATAGTAGGTTTACATCAAGGGTCTACACCTAGCCCATACTTATTTACCATTATTACTGATGAATTAACAAAGAAAATACAAAATGAAATCCCTTGATGTATACTATTTGCAAATGATATTATATTAATGTATACATCTTAAGAAAACATAAAATGGAGAAGTGGAGACATGATCTCGAATAAAAAGGTTTAAAAATTAGTATATGTAAGATAAAGTATATGTAATTCAATTTTAATAATAGTGTAACTAGTGGTGAAATTGAAGTAACAATTCAAGACAAAAAAGTCCATCATTGCAAAATAATTCCTCTACCTAGGATCAATCCTCCAATCATATGGTAAAATTGATAAAGATATTAGAAATAGAATTAAGGTAGGATGGTCAAAATGGAGATAGACTAGTGGTATTCTATATGATAAAAGAATACCAATGAAATTAAAGGATAAATTTTATAAGATAGTAATCATACTTGTTATCTTATATAGTCTTGAATGTTAGGTAGTACAAAGAGGACATGAACATCAAATTAGCGTGGTAGAAATGCGAAGGCTTTGATAGTTGTTGAATGTTACTAGAAGAGATAAATTATATAATACATACATTAGAGAAAGACTTGTAGTGATTTCTGTTTTATATAAGCTACAGGAATGATGACTTAGATGGTTTGAACATTTGCAAAGAAGATTAGAGAATGAGCCCATAAGCAAAGGTTGCAATATTACTATTCCAGGAAAGCCATCAAAAGGAAGGCCAAAGAAGACATGGGAAAAACAATTGAAGATGATTTGAAGAGACTACAAATAAACAAAGATCTAGGTCTTCATAGAGATAAAAGATGAAAAAGAACTCATGTAGTTGACCCCATTTTGTTGGGACAAGACTAGGATGATGATGATGACAATGAATGTTTTGCAAATCTTATGTGATAAATAATAAAAAATTAAACTTTTTATTGATGTGTTGATGCATTTAATACATTTCTGTATTAGTAGTTAGTATAATGAAGCTCTTATAGTTTTATTTTGTGATTATAGCAAGGTTTCAATGCTTATTATATGTGTTTGAGTTAGTTGTATGAAGTCTTTATTCGAATGATTGCATCTAGATATGATCATTTTTCAAAAATAAATATCATTATTGATTCATTTTCATTGTAGCACTTTGACTTAACATAAATTTACATTTCTAAGCATTTTTCTTTTCTGTAATTTATTATCATTAATTAACATAAAGTTTATATTTTTAAGCACATTAATGACATACATTGGAGATAAATTCTAAGCATGAAAAATCAAGGATGAGGGCCTTCTATCCCATATTTTAGTTTTACTTTTATCATGAAATGTTTGGGGCCTTTATGATAGGTCCTAAGAAAAGATTGTTGAGGAGTATCTTTCAAGTTGACATTTGTTTCTAGATTTTATTTTACTCCAAGAGATCAAAATTTTAGTGCATAATATTAAATTTTCTGATAAATATAGTTTTAAAAATTGCATTATTTTTTCTGATACTCTTGAAGTTAATAAATAAAGTATTTCTATTTTAGTTAATAAAAATTAGACTAGAAAATTTTTGAATGCTGGCTTTGATAACCTCGAAAGAGTTATTTGGATTACTTATTATATTAAAAAAAGAGACTTTGGACTCTGTACTATTTATGTTCTTAATAATTTGAAATATCAATTAGAGGTTTGGAAATATCTTCTATCTCTTCCTAAAGTTCCTTAGATCATTGGAAGTGATTTCAATATGGTTGAAAGTCAGTTAGATAAACTTGGTGGTCTTCCTCCTAATATGTCTTGTTAAAAAGAAGAAGATTGATTTCATTTTAATGAAAAATATGTTTTTTGATGTTAGCTTTTTATTTTTTTATAGTTCAAATAAGAAGCATTATACTTACTACAATTAGAAAAGTAAGGAAATGTAGAATATATTGTCAACTTAATAGATTTTATATCTTTAATGTTTCATTTTGGAAGCCTATAAGGAAAGTAGAAGTGCATACAAATGATTCTTTGTGAGATAATTTTTCTATTAGCATTTTTCTCTCTAGAGTTAATTTTTCCTCCTTTCAAAGGCATGAGCTTTTTCATATGAATGCTAATATGTTCACAAAATATAGTGGATAAAACATGTTGAAATCTTTATGAAATGTAGAAAAAAAAAAACATGTTGGTAATACTAGTTTGATTTTTGGTGGCAATGAATTAAATGTACAGCTAGAAATTATGCTTGAACGTTTAGAAAGAAATTCCCTAAGCAGAAGCATCAAGTTAAAAAGAATATCTTGAAGAATTTGTCAAGAAAATACAAATTCTTTAAAATGAGAATCTCTTTGATTTTGAAACTTAAAAAGTCTTAGCTAAAGCTCATCATGCTAAATAATGTTGGGATGCTTTTAAATAAAAGTTCTCCCGCTAAAAGTCACATAGGTTGGCTAAAAATTAAAAATGAATTTTGCAATGAATTTTTTAAATTTCTAAAAGAAAAGGGCCAAGTACTTAAACTATACTTGCTTTATATAAATGATTTTATCATTATAGATCTTAAGACTATTAATAATTTTTCAGCAAATCAATTTTCTTCCGAAGGTTTTAACAAGAAATCCTTCTAGGCCTCTAGTGTACATATTCTTCATCTTATAATAGAAGTGCATCAAAGTATTTTTGAAGCTGAGATTATAGTGAAAGAAATCAAAGTAACAAATTGTAGTTTATCATATGATAAAGCTCTAGGATTTGATGGGTTTTCAATTGAATTTTTTAAGAAGCATTGGAACATTGTTGGAGATTATCTCTTTCATGTTTTCTAAAAGTAATTAAAAAAGTTTCTAGTAGTAAAAATATTAATAAAAGTGTGATTTGTCTTTTTTCTAAGAATAAAGAGCTTCAACATATTGGTAATTGAAGTTTATTACTCTTCTTAACAATACTTATAAAATTTTAGCTAAATGCATGAATTGATGAATTCATAAGGTTAAAAATATCATTAGATCTAAGTAGACTTGATTTATTAAAGGTAGACATATCTTAAATAATGTTAAGATGGAATGTAATGGGCTTCTAATACTAATAAGGATATTACATTTATAAAGTTAGATTATGCTAAAGCTTATAACATGATTGAATAAAAATTTATTATTTCTTGTCTTTGTAAATTGGGATTTGGTGATTAATTCATTTGTCTTTTTCCTACTCTACTCATTGATGCTAATGCTCAAGTTGCTACTAAATTTGGATTGAATTCTTCTTTTTCTCTTTAGTGGTTAGGTTGCTAAGCTCATCTTGTATCTCCCAATCATTTTTATTATTATTGTAGACTTTCTTTCATTTAATTTATATTATGATCTACAAAGGAATATCATTAAGGAAATTTCAATTAATGATCAAGGTATGTAATTGCTTAACATGTATTCGGTAGATGATTATTTTTTAATGATGAACAATTCTCTATAATATATTAATACTCTTTTAGCTAGAGTGAAGAATTATCACATGTTATTTATATTTCATATCAATTGGAAAAAAATTATTTATTGTAATGTCAATATTGATGAGTGGGTTATTCTCAAGCCTTGGAAAATCTTGAAAAAAAGATTCTATCTTTAAAATTTTAGAAATACCTTTTTCTTTTGAACCTAATCTTACTATTTCATAAAATTATATGGTTAATAAAATTGAAAAGAAGCTTGATAAATGGAAAGGAGAAAAGCTCACCTTTACTAACAAAGTTTTAGTTATTAAGCAGATGCTTTAATTAACTCATGTTCATTACTCTAGTTGTTGGACTTATTCTAAAACTTCTTATGATAGAATTGATTGTATTATTTGTAGGTTTCTTTGGTCTACTAAGCAACATAGAGAAGGTTTTTTTATAAAGTTTCTTGAGATATTTGTACTAGTCACAAGAAAGATAGAGGACTTGGCCTTATTAATTGTTATAACCAAGGTATTTGTCTTATAACAAAATTGATTATAAAGTGTATTAATGGCAATGATGTTTGGATGATCCTTTTAAGAAATAAACTTATGTAAGGAAAAATTATGAATGAAAATAGTAGATCTTCTAATAACTTTCTTCATTGCATTCTTTTTCTTGAGGCCATTTCTATTCTTGGTTCTCAAGTTCTTAA
Source organism: Gnetum montanum (assembly GCA_015680685.1). Lineage (NCBI taxonomy): Eukaryota > Viridiplantae > Streptophyta > Gnetopsida > Gnetales > Gnetaceae > Gnetum > Gnetum montanum. The sequence continues at coordinate 595,086 of MNCI01038068.1, read as the reverse complement.
ACAAATTTGGAAGACATGGTGTAACACTTTGTATATTTAGTTCCTTAAGCTTATGTTATCTACATAGATTTTGAGTATATCTTAAGTGTTATTTATATGAAGGTTCTTTGATGAGATAGCTATTAGAAGAAATATGAGTCATGCATTTATAATAATTATGTATTTCTTTGTATGCACTAACCCAATTGAATGAGTTGGTAAGTACTATGGATGTTGACAAGAAATTTTGACTATTTCAACAAGTGTATGATGTGTTCTAAGATGGCTTGTTATTGATCATTATTATATTTTAATATATTTTTTAGTGTGCTTAGGTTGATATCATGTACTTCATTCTTCATTGATTATATTAGAGTCGACAATTTTTTATATATTTATGTAGAGTTATATGCATTTTTGTTATGTGGATTAAATATGGATAGTGCGGTTTATTGTTACATGTGCTTCATAGTTCATATTTTGATTACTTTACTAGGTAAGTTTAATGTGAGTAGATGTTATTAGCATGTTTTGGTAAGCCTAATTGGGTTAGTAGTTACTTTAATTGATATTTATACGTTAGAAATAGATGTGCTAGTTCAGTAAGGACTACAATAGCAATCATGCATATAGATTTCATAACCTTGTAATTAAAGCTTTGATATGTATAGTCGTATGTATTTATCAAGAAAAAAATATTGGTAATAAATTATTTATTCATTTGGGTATTAGCTATGTAAAGATTTTTGTTCCTGCTATAATTAGTATCTTTCTCCTTGTGCTTTATGCTTAGTGATGTTAGGATATAAGGTCGTGTTTGGTTATGCTATCGTTAGTTATATTTTCTAGCATCATATATTTTATATTTAAGGTATTTTTAATATTTCATGCTTCATGTATTATTGTAATACTAATACATTATTTTAGTGATCTGCTTTTCTGTGGTATTTATGCTTTAATGTGTTTAACCCATCTAATGTGCATTAATCTCATGGATGAGCTTTGATAGGTTTTCATGGAAGTTATGGTGTGGGCATGGCATGGTTTAACACTTATTAGATGGATTGTTTTGTGTTTGAGATGTCTTCATTTAATATAATTTATTTGGACTAACTTAGTAGATGTTATTTCTCCCTTGTGATGATTTTGGTTATTCTTGTTATAGATGGATGAGTTACATGAGTTATGAGCATTTTATAACAGATTAACTTTTAATGAGTGTCAATTTTGGTTACTATTTTATTTCCACTCCACATGGTTTTTTGAATAATTTCTATAAAATCTTGATAACTCTACTATCTAGGCATTGTAACATCTTATTTCTAAAAGGAGAGATGCTACTAGATTTAGAGCTTATGATAGTGCACAAAGATTTCACCAATTTGAGATCATGAGTATCATGAGATCCATAGTTGAGATTCCTTATTATATGGTGATGAGGGCGAGGTACCCCTATGCTCAACCATACGAATATGAGCATTTCATGCACGATCCGGTTGAATTCCAAGGACTAAGTGCTTATGCGCCCTTGTGGAATAAGGATGGGTTGGTTGATCATTGTCTTCCCAAGCTTACCTGTATGTGAAAATTGTATGGTTAAGTTGAGGCATATGATTTTTATAGCTTTTATGTCTTGTGCTAGTAGGGAAGGAGAGAGGTAACTAAGTGACTAATTTAACTTAACTACTCATTAACTAAGTTCTAACTAATCCTAACGCTAGCATCTGTTCCCACTTGCCGTACACATCCTACACTAGTGCAACACAACTAGGATTGCCAAACTCTAATCGTTACTTGGTTACCAAGCATTACACGCATGCTCGAAGTGGTCGTGCTTGTGTAATTCAACGATTTTCTTAAATAATCAAAATAAATTGTTGTGCTAATAACATAAATGTAAAGTGCATAAAATAAAATAAATGCATAAGAAAATAAAATAAAAGAAATGTGTAAGAAAATAAATCTCAAGTGCTACAAGGATAAATTAAAGAGCTCGTCTTTATTGCCAACACAATGGTATGCTCAGGTACATCACTGCTTGAATAAAGATCCATCCACACTTAGACCTCCTGTTGCGGGCACTTGGAAAATACTCTAACTTTCAAATAGACTACAAGAGTTTTGCTACTTGACTGCTAAAAGACTTATTCCCAATTGTGTGCATGGGCACTATATTTATAGACTTGGGAGAAACTACTCTAATAATTAGAGTAATAGCTCTAATCATTAGAATAATTGCTAAAATAACCGCTAGAGTAACCACTCTAATAATTAGAATAACTACTAAAGTAACTACTAGAGAAACCACTCTAATAATTAGAATAACTGCTAGAGTAACCGCTCTCATCATACCCCCATGACTAAATGAAAACTCATCCTCGAGTTCCTCACAAAATATTGGGGAAGGTATGGGATTATTGACTAATTGAAAATTGACAGTGGAATGGGATGACAGACTCAACATGCCTAGTGAATGGATCAATAAGCATATTACAACATTAGTGTTCATGACCATTATGATGAACACTCATACATAAATGACATCCAAGCCTTTATTTGGAAGCTTGAAGAGAAAAAAAGAGAGAGAAAGTGTGTTGCCGCTAATGCCAAGATTGCACCTTCCATTATTTATCCATAGCCATGCCACCAAACTTGCTCCTTTCGTAAATGCTCCAATTTTGGTCCATCCTGAGTGCTTCCTCCAAGCCCAGTCCATTGTTTGTATGATCGCCATCTGCACACACAGTACAATCATAAATGAGAAAGGATAGATAATCCACAATGTAGTTAATACCTTACCTTGATATGAAACACATTGGCTGAGTTGTGGTTATTGTAGAAACTAGTTTGGAGATTTATCACTGGCAACTACCAAAGGTGTAGGGGTTAGGCAATTAGTAAAATGGAAAAAATTAAAAAATTTGTGCCAAGGCCCCCACGACTAAGAGCGAACCTTTGCTAGCTATAAGATGGAAAAACATGAGGAACAAGAAAGATGAAAAATATCAATGGCAACACCAATAAAATGGATGTCATGGATGGGGATGAAATAAGAAATGATTGATTGCAAAAAATGTTTAAGGGAAAGAATTTAACAATTACACCAAAAAGAAATGCTAGTGTGTCCTCCCCAAAGCAGGCACATGCCCTTTATGCCCTAACAAACCTACAAACCAAAGAGTTTGTAGGCTCTAGGAATGTCATTTGGAAGCAAGAGTTAAAAACTTACCCACAAGAATTCACCAAAGAAAAACAATGCATCAACCCAAAACAAACTAATGATAGAATTGGCAATGAGGTGGAAAAATAGGGAGAAAGATGGAGAGGAGAGAATGGAATGGAATCCCAAGAACAAGGTTGTGTAAAGTCCCTTGTGTATTTTTTGGTTAATGTGATTGAGTAGAACTCATCCCAAATCCAAACTCAAACAAACCACATTCAGTGACCTTGCATAAACACACGTAACCAATCCATCCACTTGAAGCAACAAGAATGCTTCCACAAAGAGTCACCACCATTCTGAGGAGAGCGAGATGGAGAAGTAGGAAGCAAGAAAGGGCCTTAGTTAGAGGGAACCTTCAAGCATGGGTAACATGTCTTTCCAGTTCCATAACTAGTGCTTGTAGCCCATATTACTTTATTATGTCTAAGGGGTGTGCTTTGAATTCTTACCTTTTTCTCTTTTTTCTCTCTTGTTTTTTGATGTTTATGTGTGAGAACCACACCATGCAAATACTTATTTTTATTCACTCATATTCCTAATATTTGAACAATGTTAGAATGGTGGAAAACCCAATAAAAAGCATCCAAACACCCAAGAGAATGGTTAGCACCAATGCATCGAATCTCCTTGAAGTCACACCCTTTTCATCCTTTGAGTCTTTCCTTGGTTTGAAAAATACTCAGCCACCAATTCATTAACAAGTTTACTTAGAAAAAGGGGACTATATAGTTCCAAGGCGAAGGAGACCATAGAGTTGTATGGATGAGTGGATAGCATGGACCCATTACCTATTTTACCAAAAGAACCATACCTTAATACCAACATCATAATTCAAAGGTAAAAATAGAACATTAGTAATCAATATGATATAATTCAATCCACCATCATGAGCACTTATTGGATAATGAATAAAAGTAAATCAAGCAAACAAACAAATAGTAAAANAAGTTGGAAGAAGGAGATTTGAAATAGTGAGCAGGGTTGTCGATCAAGAGAGGTAGCATGTGTACTAGCTGTCCTAAGCTCTTGGATAGGTTTGGTTTGTTGCATGTTGACCAAAATTTTCTTATCCAAGCTCTTAGGTTTGTCTATTTTCATGGCCCTTGAAGGAAAAGTTGCATAAATAATATAATGTACTTCCCATAGTGTTTGAAATCTAGTATGTTGTGGCACATGTGTGGGATTCCAGTAGAAAACCTCATCTCTTGGCTGATATTTAACTTTCCTAATTCTTAGGTCATGACATTGTTTATTGAAGGCCTTGTGCAATTTGTTAGATGACAGGGCATCTAATCTATTTTCATCTAGCAAGTTAAGGGTTACTAATCATTGTTTCTATGCTAGATCAAGGTCAAGGTTGAGATCACATATCGTGGATAGTGTATGGAGCTTAGTTTGAATGGGAAGCATTGGTAATTTACCGTACACTAACTCATAGGGAGCGTAGCTTGTAGGGAGTTTCCATGTGGAGCGGTATGCCTAAAGAGCATCATTCAGTTTAGTGCTTCAGTCTTGCCCAAACTTGCTAATGGTTCTTGTCAATATCTTCTTAATCTCCTTGTTGGTGACTTTTGCTTGACTGTTCACTTGGGGGTGGTATGGTGTAGTCAATTTATGCTCAACCCCTAAGCATTGCATTAATTCCTGAAAAGTTGTACCTGTGAAGTGTGTACCATTGTTTGAAATAAGTGCATGTGGCACACCAAACCTGTTTGTGATTTGTTATTGAATAAATCGTGTAGTTGTAGATGATGTACAATATTTAACAGTAACTGCTTCGGCCCATTTTTTTAGGTAATCAATGGAAAAAATAATATAAGCTTTTTCATTGGACATTGGTATAATTTGCCTCATAAAATCAATTCCCCAAATGTCAAAAGGTTCTAACAGTTGGATCCATTGTTTCAGACCCTCCATTCTAGCAGTAATTCCCCCATCACATTGACAGTGCTCACAAGATTGGATGAAATGATGGATGTCCCAAATAATGTAGGCCAATAATATCCTACAAGCACGATCTTGATGGTTGTTCATCTCCCAGCGTAATGAACCCCATAAGGACCCTCATGAGCATCTTGGAGAACTTGTAGTTGATCTATATCAGGAACACACCATCGAACCAAGCCATCAGGACACACTTTGTAAAGTTGCCCATTGATCTCCATAAAGTACTTGGCTCGGTGAAGAAACTATTGTTTCTTCTTAAGGTTAAACTTTTGTGGTGTTTTTTGGGTGAGGAGATAGTTAAGAATGCTACTATATCAGTTTGTCTTCATGGGTGATTGATTATTCACTACACCGGCAAAGAGGAATTCATTAGGGAAATGATCAAAAATTAGATACTCATCCTCTTTGTTGTCCCATCGCAACCGAGATAAATGATCAGCAACTCCATTCTTGGTGCCCTTGTAATCGATCATCATTAAATCGAACTCTTGTAAGATTA
>MNCI01038068.1:559960-588925 GCA_015680685.1 Gnetum montanum | reverse complement strand
CATGCCATTCCCTATCTACTATTGGAATATGCTTAGAATTAGTCGTTGAAATGTTGTAGGGGAATTACACAAGCCAAATAACATCTGTGTGTATGCAAACTTTCCCCAAGGACTGGTGAACATAGTCTTGGCTTGGTCTTCTAGGGCTATTTGTGTTTGGTTATATCCACTATATCCATCCAAAAAACTGTAATAGTGATGCCCTGCGATGGTGTCTAAGACTTAGTTGACAAATGACAATGGAAAGTTATCTTTGAATGTTGCCATATTTCGTAGCCTGAAATCTATGCACACCCTCCATTTTCCTTCCTTTTTAGGCATAATAACTAAGGGGATAACCCATTCGCTATCAGCAATGGGGTATATGAACCCAGCCTTGAGAAGCTATTCAATTTCTTCCTTAACTACTTACTTCAACTTAGGGTTCAATTTCCTTTGCGGTTGTCTTCGAGGCTTCATGGAGGGGTCAGTGTAAATTCTATGTTGGCATATCCTAGGATCTATTCTAGTTAATTCAGGATATGACTAAGCGAAGGCTTCTGACCATTTATTTATTACTTTCAGCAGTTCTTCTTTTTGTTGAGGAGAAAGCTTAGCGTTGATAATTACTGATTTTTCATTTTTAAGGAATGTGTATTCCATATCGATGGGTAATGGTTTCAGATTGAGGGGCTCCTGCTTAAATTTCTTAGGGATTTCCAACTTCCCCTAGCTGATATTTTCAAGGTTAAGACCTAGAAGTTGGCAGTGGACTTTCTCTAATGTGGCTATGCTATCAATATAAGTACAAGTCAAACCCTTTGTTGGTTCCATTCATATGAGTGAACCACTTTCTTGATTAGCTGTCAACCACTAGGTGTCTTCTTGTCATGTGGCTACTGCATACAGGCATCTTTGTATGTTAATTACTTGTGCACACTAATTGCATGCAGACAATGCTAAACTTTGCACAAACCATGACCTCTGCATGTAATTACACCCTATGTCACTGTATGTGATGCACAGAAATTTCTTCTTATTGATCTTTCTAAATGTATTTTCCTTTGATATTTCTAGGGAAAGATCATGGATTCCTAGGCGTGCGTCAATGGTGCTTAGCCATGCTCTTCCCATTATGATTGGAAGGTCCCCCTCATCGTTGTTTACCTACATCACTAGGAAGTTAGCTGGGTATGACCATCCATAAATAGTGGTAACAATGTCTTGCACTAGTCCCAATGGGATAGTGATGGACTGGTCGGCCAACTGTAGACAGATGTTGCTCTTTTTCAATGGAGGCAGGTTCCAAGCCTTGTACATTTCTTGAGAAATCAAGTTGACACCAGAACTTGAATCCAAAAGAGCCTTGCATGACACATTTCCAGTGATTTGTAAGTATATTAGAGGACTCCCAGGATCAGAGAATTTCTTGGGAAGGTGACCAAATTTGATCCAATTGGTGACACCATGTGTTAGCATGACTATATGCATTGAGTGCAGTGATTGGGTTGAAGGGGGCTCGGAAGTTTTGATTGATACTGAGGCGTCTATGGAATCAGCTGCTTGTGATTGCAAGAGCTTGGTTGGACTATTGGTTCAAAAGAAAGGTCTTTTCTTCATGTGGTTGTTGGAATAAACAATAGATTGAGAGTTAACAACCCTTGTGGCGTTACGTTGCTGTGACTGGGTAGGAATTTCACCTTGCATCATAGGAGTAGGTGGTAGTGGAGCTATTGGTGGAAGAGATGTGGATGGATGAGAAGGATGATATGCTTGCGGAATATCACCTCTAGAAGAGGGAGTCCCATAATACTCGTGCACTTGGTAGTGAGGTTGAGGAGTGACGTGACCAGTAGAGTCATGTGGGGAGATTGGCTATTGTACGTAATATCCATATGGGTCAGGTTTCCGGTAAGGATACTGTTGCCTTGGTGGTGGCATTCTCCATGATTGTGGGTGCTGCCACTATTGATATTGCTTAGTCAGTTGTGGTGGAGTTCCACTGGGATAATATGTTAAGGATTGGTGGAACTACCTTGGGTTACCTTAAGGATAAGGTAGCCTTCGGGGTGTTTGGCTTTTGTTTAATTGTGGGTTGAGTGCATACATCTCAGACTTCTATAGATGTGAGATTACAAGGAAACATCCCTTAGGATGGTCATATTAACATATCTCACATCCACTATCATTTTCTATTTCCAAATCCACAACCTCTTCAATGATGGCAACTTTGCCCTTACCCATGCTACGTGCATGTTTAGCCTCTTTCATTTTTCTTTTCTCACTACCTTACTCTCTAGAATCCTCTACTATTTTAAGAACAATTTGAAATCTATTATCTAGGGAATCTCACATTTGGTCTACCTTTGCCGAAACTTCTAATGTCATCTTTCAGATAGGCAAATTTTTCCTATTCATCATCTCTTCGAGTGGTGACTCTTCTTCATCCTCACTGATGAGCGGTTAGGTATCCCTACGCCCAACCATACGAATCATGAGCGTTCACACACGACTCAGTCGAAATCCATAGACTATAAGCACTTAACATACATCAAACTTCTAACCAGTGAAACCTTGGGTTAGAACGGTCATTGTCATCTTAATCTCACTTGTGAAGTTCTGTTTACGTTGGTTAAGTGAGATTAAGGCTAATGATTTTTATACCTTTTTAATTATCTTTTTGGCGACTAATCATTTTGGAAAATAAGGATAGAAATTAATTAATCTAAAAATTATCTTAATCTAAATCTTAACTATTCCTAACATAAGTATCTGGTCCCATCTTCCGAGCACGTTCTGAGCATCTCCTAACACGTCTAGGTTACCAAACGTTAAGCATCACTGGGCTTACCAAGTGTTTGGGTTACATTCGAGATGGTCATACTTATGTCTTTAACAAACTAAGAATGAAAAATAATGATTGAAATTATAATAATGAAAACATAAGTAATTGACAAGTAACTAATAAAGCATAAACAAGTAATTAATAAAGCATAAACATATTAAACTATTAAATGCATGAAACAACTAAGTCCAAATGCTGCAAGGAATGCTTGAATAGTTTGTCTTTATTGCCATCACGCCAATGGGCTCAGATACATCAACGCTCGAATAAAGATCCGATCACTTTTCTTACACCTATTGCGGGCACTTGGAAAATATTCTATCTCTTGCGGTAACAAACTGCAAGAGCTTCACTACAACTACTTAAAAAGATGCCTAAATGAGGTGGAAGGCCCTCATATTTATAGGCTGGGAAGGGTGGCTGCCTAAACGGGGCCACGTCAACGCAAGGAGGCTACGTCGATTGGCCCGCGTCGACACGACCGCATATACGCGGCCTCGTATACGCGGCCCAGTCGACGCATTGACTAAATGACACTTCATCATACCCCCATGACTGAGCAAAAACTCGTCCTCAGGTTACTTTACAATTTGGAAGGTATGGATTCTTATTTACAACACACATAACTTAAACACATATATGACATACACATGACACAACATAAATTTGACCAAGTGCCCAAGTTGCAGAGGGGGAAAAATTACAAAAATGGCGGTGTTAGGAAACAAAATTGAACACTGTGCCGGTCCTGGAGCCTCTACTGTGTAGGATGATGCACAGAATTACTGGAGAAGATCTCACCATCCTTGCGGGTGGTGGTTTTGACGGACCCTCTCCAGCCTCTGGCCTGTGCGTAGGTGGCGGCACGGATGTCGGAAGTCTTGTGGTAGCTGCAACTTTTGGAGGCATCCGAAAAGCCTCCAAGAGAGCCCTCATTTTCTCTTCTTTGCTTCTGGGGTCGTTCACGGTCTAGGCAGCTTCTACAATGTGTGCTAGAACTGGAACTTCCCAAGGGCAAGGTAGCGCCAGGATGAGTTCTTTTAAATTGACAAACCAGGCTGCGAACTATTTGTGTTCGATATCGAATGCTCGGATTGATGACTGTAGCTGCTGGTAGTCATTCATTCTTTGAGCAAGGTCCTTCGCGATAGTACATTGGCCTTCAAAGCTTGTGTAGAGGACCTCGAGTTTCGCGTTTACTGTTGCCAGCTTCTGTTTTGTTGCCTTGTATGCCTAGAACTCACCCTTGTATAAGGAATACGAGGCAGCCACTTGTTTTTCTAACTCTGACTGCGATCTCTTGGCTGTGAACATAGCCAGGTTTGCATATCGAAGGTTGGCCAATTCCATGTATTCTGTCATTTCTTTGATCTACAGTTCCTTTAGGTGGATTTCTGCTTTGTTGTAGGCATTCAACCCATCAAATATGGATGGCCATATATCGCCTCCCTCTTGGAGCTGCTAGAGTGCTTGGTTCATCTTGGATTTAGCAACTTGAATGTGCTTCTCGTTCACCTCCTTCTGCAATTCCACTTGGTCCCTGTAATGATTTTTGATTTTTTTGAACTTTAGGGCCTCGTTTTTCCAAGTAGCAATTTTGATTGCAGACTTCTATCGCAATGCCTGAACCTCCTCCATTGACATATTTCTATTTTTAGCTACCAACCTTCTTATGTCTATGTTCATCCTGGCTAGCTCCTCCTGCTGTTGGTGGATGAAATCCTTCATGTGTTTACTCTCTACATCAACATTGTGCAGGCGATGAACTTCTACAGTCAGCTGTACATTCTCCTGGTGAACCTCCACCAAGTCCTTCTCTAAATAATACGCTCAGGCGTCTACTATGGACTTGTCTAGGATCACTGTCTCTCGCACATCCTCAACAACCTGAAGTTTAAGCTGAAGTTGTTGAAAAGCTTCATCTCTGGTGATTTCACGGTTGAGGATGGCTGGATCGGCAAGCTAGGCTTTTAATTGGGCTACCTCCATTGCCAAGCGATAACAAGCGACTTGAGCAGCTTCTAGTTGCCCCTCCAAGATGATGCTCTTGCCCCTTGCTGATAGCAGCTTCGACTGGGTTGTAGTGATGTTGTCCAGAAGGTCAAAGACATCTAGACGTGGTTGCTTGGTTCCTACCAATTGATCCAACAATTCTTCATGTTGGGCTACATCAATCTTGCTATGCGAAGTTTCGGAAGACACCTGTACATCTTGTAGTCCATGAATGTCTAGTATAGGTGCTGCCGGTGCCGTGAGGACCGTAGCAATTGTATCAGCAACCACTTCAGCCACAACTTCCTATCCATGGTGCTGCATCACCAGGATCGTTGCCTCTTCACCATCTTCCAAGCATATTGAGAAAGTAGCAGCATTCCCTGAGATTTTGGGGAATAACTATTGTGTTACAGTTGATACATCTCTGATTCTTGGATCTGTTCTGGGTGGAATTGGTGCTTGGGCGGTGAAAAATATTGGCCCTGCCCTTTCAAGCAAGCTGACTGATTGAGCCACTTGCTCTAGGTGGCTCATGGTAGGGGGTTAGACTGAAGTATCTTCTCCTCCACCAGTCCTGCCAGATTGCTCTTGCTAGCTTAAGAGCATTTCTCGGAGCTTATGGATGTATTTTACGGTGTTTGCGAGCCCGACTGCATTATTTACACAAGTGGTGGAGGTGGTTGCTACTCTTCCTCTATCTGTGTGGCAGCAGGCATTTTATCTTTCATCATTTCTCACCACAAGGCAATTGGGGCGTGCTGGATGATATCATTAGAGTATCGTGCTATCCCTGCCCGTTTGCACAACTTTCGGATTAGGCAGGGAAAGGGGAGAGCTCATCTTCTATTTTTGTTCTCAGTGAACCTTTTTTCAATTTCTAGAAACAACAATTGTGGAAGACTCATGGGAAATTTCCCACTCAAGGCAGCACACGCACGAGTGGAGAAGGCCATGATTTTGTTGGGTCTTACTGTTGGATTCAAATGGTAAGACACTATCTTGGAGTATACTCTCTCTGCCATGGCCAAGGAGATGAATTCCTTACGTTCTACCCCATAGCATCATTAGATTCATTGCGCCTTCACCTCTGGATCAGCCTGTTTTGGAATTTCTACCACATCTGCCCCAATTTCAGGCAACCCCAGAGCTTGCGCTATTGCTTCTAAAGAGTAAGAGACATAAATGTCTTTCATTCTTACTCTTGACCCTGGTTTTCGATTCATCCAGAAGAGATAGGTTTCTCCTAAGTACCACTCACCACTGGTTGTGATGATTGGCCACATTGGAGAGGTTTGCAATTGGAGGCTCACGTCTACTAGAGCGTTCTCGAGGAATGGTCCAAAATTTAACTCTTGGAGGACTATCCGTTACACCTTGCATGGCATGATAGCATCAAGGCAGGCTTGGGTCAAGGTGACCTCAAGCTGTGGTGCTATCCTAGGAGTCTCATCCCCTAGCGATTGCATGCTAGGAATCTCCTCTTTGGGAATCTAGTGAACAGATTCCATGTTAGGTCGTTCGCGGAAGGGCCCAGTTGCATGAGAGCCCTCCGCATACTCTGGCGGTTGCACACCTCGTCCCCTTCCCATGCATGGGCACTTGTCCTTTGGTTGTGACGGTCCTTTGTCCCTTGGATGCCTTGGTTTGGTGCCATCTGCAATAAAACATAACCATCCATTAGACCGTTCATAAGTAGTTTAAGATGGTCCATATATACTTTCTCAGTTTGACCAAGTTATGTTAATGGCACAGGCACATCGTTAAGTTTCCCGGAGTGTTAAGTTAGGGGTTAGGGTCAAATTTTTCGTAATTAACAAACTAATTAATTAATTAATTAATTACACAAAGGCACCACCCCCCACGACTGAGAGCGTACCTCCAGGTGAGTAAAAAGGGCAAGGATAGGTTGATGCGGACACGCGATGGAATGTAGGTGCGTTGGGAAGGGTTAGGCAGAAAAAATGGTAAAAAATCCCCTCAATTTGGACTCCAAATGATGAAAAATGAAGAAGTGCAGCGGGTATATATAGGGGTTGGGCACTACGTCAACGGGGCCATGTATACACAAGCATTGAATATACGGGGCTCCGTATATGTAGCATTTTTCACCCATAGACCAATGTTGACCAACCCATAAAACATCCAAAATGAGGAATTTGAAAACCCAAATTGAGGCGGTTGAAGCATAGAAAAGGCTCGATCATGGCTAAGGACAGGAGGAAGGAAATTAAGCACGAAAAAGAGACAAAATTGGAGAATGGAATTGAAAAAGAACTCTGCGAGGACGGAATCAAACGATGGGACACTGAAACTAGTCAACCAAGAAATCCAAAGGATGGAAGGCTTAATAGGCGGAACCAAAAATATGCAGGTGGGTCCTCCCCATAGCAGGCAACAACCTTTGTAGCCCCTGCATACCCTCAACACCAGGGTCTGTAGGCCTGGGTGCTGATAGGTGGTGTTGACCCATGAAGACTCCAAACCAAGAGAACTCGTCAAGGCATGAGAGATCGACGGAAAACACGATGAACACACAAAACATAAAAAGGGCAGTGAGGTGAGTATGGAGAGAAGCGAGAATAGAGGGAGAGGAGAGAATGGAAATTCCGAGTGTCGGCCACATGAAACCCATGTGAGAGCGTGGTTAAGTGACCCGATAGAACCTTTCCTGAGGTTAGACCCAAAACCATCCACAAACAGTGACCTCACAGCAATAGACGAAGGCCTGACTATCCCCCAAGGAAATGAGAATGACCCCACAGAGAACCACCACTCCAGGAAATGTGAGAAGAGGGAAGTGAAAAGGGAAAAAGTTAGAGGAAACCAAGGAGGTCCCATAACCAGTGCGTGTGGCCCATGAAAGGTGCCTAAGGGGTGTGCTTTGAATTCCCCCATGATTCTTTTTTCTTTTCTTTTGTGCAGGGGAACCACACCATGTGAAGACCCATGTGTGGTTACATGCATTCAACCAAGGGGTGTGCTTTGAATCCTCAGTTTGTTTATATTTTTTTTCTTTTTTTGTCTCTTGAATTTTTTCAGTGAGGACCACACCATGCAAGTTTGAACTGCCCAAAAGCTTCCATGGAGAGAGACTTGGAATGGTAGGAAATCCTTAAGGACACACCAGCAACCCAGGGAATAGAACAAAACAATGAATAAAGCATCCCCCTTGAAGCCACACCCAATTCAAACCATTGAGTCATCCCTCAATCTAGGAACTACACAAGTCACACATTCATTAAAATGTTTTTAAGTGAAGGGGTTACATGTTTGCAACAAAACAAAAACCATGGAATGGTGAATGGGCGAATGACATGGACTCACTACCGAGTTTATGAAGTGAAAAAAACGTAAAATCCAAGGACAACCATGCAATGGCGGGAGCCAAATAATGAGGAAGACTATTATAGTACCCATTGTAATGAAAATCGACTATGTCGAACGTTTGAAGACAATACAACGACGTCTTCCATTACGTGAAAAAAACAGATAGTTACAAGAAAAAAAAACAAAAATCATGTGTAAACGTATGAACGATGGTGAAAAGCAAAAAAGTGTAAAAAAATAAGTATAAAACAAAAAAGTGTAAAAAAAAATTGTAAAAAAAAATGAGAAAACAAAGAAGTGTAAAACAAAAAAAATTGTAAAACAAAAAATGATAAAACGGTGAGGGGAGTAGGGAATGGATCAGTAGGGATGATGGTCTTCCCCACGACTCGGTGGAAAGGAGGAGACACGAAAGATGGAGTGTGGATAACTAGCCGATGACAAGGTGGTGGCATTGGTTGTATGGAGCTCACGGAAAGGTTTGAGTTGTTGGCGGTTGACCAACTGTGTTCTAGTGGGATCCCCAGGTTTGTGGATGAGCAAGGCCCTGAATGGGAAGGTTTCGGAGACAATATAAGTTCCCTCCTATAGTGTCTAAAACTTTGTCGGTTGGGATACATGTGAGGGGTTCCAATACAATACCTTGTTTCCACATCTAAATGTGACCTTATGAATCCTAAGATCATGTTGTTTCTTGTTATAGGCCTTGTGGGTTTCATTTGAAAATAGGGCCACTAATCTATTCTCATCTAGCACACTTAAATTGATTAATCATTCTCATTATGCTAGCTATAGGTCAAGGTCGAGGTCACTGGCTGTGGATAGTGTCTAGAGTTCTGCTTGGATTGGAAGTGTTGGCAACTTTTCGTACACTAACTCATAGGGAGAGTACCCTACAGGAAGTTTCCAAGTGGAGTGATAGGCCCATAGGGCATCGTTAAGCTTGGTCCTCCAATCCCTCCTGTATTTGCTAATGGTTCAGGTAAGGATCTTAGTGATCTCCCTATTGGTGACTTTGGCCTACCCGTTGGCTTGGGGGTGATAGGGTGTTGTAAATTTATGTGTTACCCCTAAGTGTTGCATGAGTTTCTAAAAAGTGAGACTCGTGAAGTGAGTCCCATTATCAGAAATGAGTGCACGTGGCACTCCAAACCTGGTAACAATTTGTTGCTGGAAAAATCATGTGGTGGTTTTGGAAGAATAGTTGATGACGGCTGCCACTTCTGCTCACTTTGTACAGTAGTCCACCGTCACAATGATGTATGCCTTTCTCTTTGACAAGGGGGTGAGGGGCCCCATGAAGTCGATACCCCAGATGTCGAAGGGCTCCAGTGGTTGGATCCATTGTTGAGGTCCCTCCAACCATGCTGACATCCCACCATCTCTTTGGAATTGTTCGCAGGAGTGGGTGAACCATTGTGCATCCCTGAAAAGTGTAGGCTAGTAATACCCTGCAAGCAGGATTTTAATGGCCATTCGACGTCTAGCATAGTGGCCCCCATAGGGGCCCTCATGAGCATCTTAGAGAACATGCAGTGTATCATCATCAAGGACACACTAGCAAACCAAGCCGTCTATGCACACCTTGTAGAGGTGGTCATTGAGTTCCATGAAACACTTGGCCTTATGGAGAAACTGTTGTTTCTGTCAATAGTTCCATTCCTTTGGCAGCTCCTAGGTTGTAAGGTAGGTAAGGATGCGGTTGAACCAAGGGGATTCCTTGGGTACTTGAGGATCAATAGCATCTGTGAATAGGAGTTCATCTAGAAACTGATTGGATAAGGACTCCTCCTCTTTTGTTTCATCTCATTGTAACTGAGACAAGTGGTCAGCAACCACATTCTCGGTCCCCTTTCTATCTACCATGGTAAGATCAAACTCCTGAAGAATCACTAGCCACCAGATTATGTGGGGGCTCATCGTTGATTTTTTCATCAAGAACCAAATAGCATTATGGTCTATGTGCACAAACATCTCGTATCCGAGCACATAGTATCGGAATCTGTCTAATGCGAACACCACAACCATCAACTCCTTCTTGGTGGTGGTATAGTTCAGCTGTGCACCCACAATGCTATGACTTGCACAGTGGATATAATATGGATTTTTTTGATCGTCACAGTGTGTAAGCATGGATCCCAAGGTATAGTTGGAGGCATTCATCATAATGTGAAAAGGTCTGGACCAATCAGGTGCCCATAGAACCAGAGCTTCTATGAGTTTCTATTTCAGGTTTTGGAATGCAGACTCGCATTCCTTGGTCTAGAAGAATGAAGCGTCCTTCTTTGTAAGTTCTACCAACGACCTGGCTATCTTTGAGAAGTGCTCTATGAAACGTCGGTAGTAACTAGTATGTCCAAGGAATGACCGCACATATTTGATGGTACTTGGTTGGCAGGTTATTCCTTGGATGACCTTGATCTTTTCAGGGTCTACGCTGATCCCTGTTGATGAGATGTGATGCCCCAACACAATGCCCTCTTGGACCATCAAATGGCTCTTTTGCCAATTGAACCGTAGATTGGTGTCTACACACCTCTTTAGAACCTGTTGTAGATGGTCCAAGGCTTACTCGAACATGGCCCCATAGGTGGAGAAGTCATCCATGAAGACTTCTACACCATTGCTGATCTGTTGCTGGAAGATGCTTAGGACAAGGCGTTGGAATGTCGCAGGTGCATTACACAGGCCAAAGGGCATCTTCTTATATGCAAAAGTCCCCCATGGACTCGTGAAGGTAGTTTTGGCCTGGTCCTCTGGTGCTATTTGGATTTGGTTATAGCCACTATAACCATTCAAAAAACTATAGTATGAGTGTCCTGCGATTGTGTCCAACACCTGGTCCACAAATGGGAGTGGGAAGTGGTCCTTGAAGGTTGTCATGTTGAGCAACCGAAAATCAATACAGACCCTCCACTTGCCACCTTTCTTGGGTACGATAATGAGTGGGCTAATCCATTTGCTATCGATGACAGAATAGATGAATCTTGCCTTAAGCAATTGTTCAATTTCATCTTTTATAACCTACTTCAATTTGGGATTCAACCATCTTTGTGGCTATCATCATGGCTTCATGGAAGGGTCAAGGTAGATCCGGTGCTGGCAGATCCTGGGATCAACTCCAGTCAACTTAGGATAGGACCACGTGAATGTAGCAACCCATTTGTTTACCATCACCAGCAATTTCTTTTTATGTTCAGGAGCAAGGGTAGCATTAATGATTACCGGCTTGCCATTTTGCAAAAATGCATATTCCAAGTGAACCGGTAAAGACTTTAGTTCTAAGGGCTCGTTGTTGAAGCTCTCAGGGATTTGTAGCGTTCCCCAGTTATCTTGGTCATCAACAGTGGAAATCTATTGATGAATCTCCTCCATCTCATTCATGTTGTCAACATACGCTTGCACTAGCCCCTCAGACAGTTCCATGCACAATGTGCTGCTATTAGGATCAGCTATCATCCACTGGGTGCCTTCTTGGTTAGTGGCTGCTACGTACAGGCACTGTTGAACAGGTGATTCTTTGGTACACCGACTGCATGCTTGAATGGATATCTGCTTAGTGGACCATAACTGCTACACACAGTTGCACCCTGAGTCACTGTATGCGATGCATGGAATTCTTTTCTTCTTGATCTTCCTGAAAGGATTTTCCTTTGAAATTTCCAAGGATAGATCTCGGAGTCCTTGTCATGCATCCACCTTGCTTAGCTAGGCTCTTCCCATGATGATTGGGAAGTTCCCCTTACAATTCTCTACACGGATGACAAGGAAATTAGTAGGGTAGGACCACCCACAAATGGTGGTCACAATGTCCTCCACCAAACCCAAGGGAACGGTGATGGACTGATCTACTAACTTGAGCCGGATGTTGCTCTTCTTTAGCGGGGGTAGGTTCCAGTTCTTGTACATGTTATGAGAGATTAAATTGACCCCTGACCCTAAGTCCAGAAGAGCTTTGCAAGGCTCATTCCCAGCCACCTAAAGATATATGAGGGGGCTTCCTGGATCTGTTAATTTTCAGGGAAGAGAACCTGCTTTGATCTAGTCAGTCACAACATGTGTGAGTATGACCATCTGGACGTTGGAGTGTGGTGGAGTGAAGGACTACTTAGGTGGTATGATGGTAGAGGCGTTGGTAGGTTCGGAGGCACTGGCCACAGGCATAGGTGAGGGTGTGTTCAGATTATTATTGGGCCAGAAAAAAGGATGTTTGTGTTGTTTGGGTTTCGGTCCACTTGGCTGAGGTGCCGGTCGTAAGTTAACAACCCTCATAGCGTTTCTTTGCTGTGTCTGTGGTGGTATTTCTCCCTGCATGGATGGAGTAGGTGGAAACTTAGTGGGATGGTGTGGAGGAGTGACAGAAGAAGGTGAAGGAGGGTAGAAGAGATGTGGATTCGTCCCCCTGGGTGATGGAGATGGATGTCTAAAATATTCAGGGGGATGGTAGTAACTGGAAAAGGCCGCATAACTGGAAGAGTCTCTTGGAGAGACCGGTTGCTAAACATAGTACCCATAAGGATCTGATTACTTGTAAGGGTACTACTACCTTGGAGGTGGCATCCCCCACGCTTGTGGTTGCTGCCACTATTGGAAGTATTCATATGGTTACGGGGGCGTTCCACTTGGATAATATCCTTGCTGCTGGTGGTGGAATTGCCTAGGGTTGCCTTGTGGATAAGGCAACCTTTGGGGTGTCTGCCATTGCACCAAACGAGGGTTCAAGGAATACACCCCAGACTCTTGAAGGTGTGACATCACAGGACAACATCTCTTAGGATGCTCATATTGTCATATGATAGATCCATCGTCCTCCTCGATGTCAGAGTCTACAACCTGCTCTGCTACAACAACGTTTCCCTTACCCTTATGTAGGGAATGTTCAGCTTCCTTCTTCCTACGTTGATCATGATCATTACCTTGCTCTTTGGACTCTTCTGCAATTTTCAATACACTTTGAAATTTCTCATCCAAAGAGTCCCACATTTTATCCACCTTTGCCGATATTTAGGATGTAAACTTTTGTAACAGCAAAGTCTTTCGATTCACCACTACTTCCAGAGGTGACTCATCCTCCTCATTACAAAATCAGACCTCCCTCTTCCTGAGGGAAGGGTCCCGGTTGAATTCTTCTACACTCTCCTTTTTTCTGAGTTCCCCTTCTTCCTTGGCCACCTGATCAATGAGGTGTTGCAACTCATGGGTCCTTAGCTCTGACAGTCGTCCCTTGGCGTACACACCAAGGGTCTTTCGTGTTTCGAAATGAAGCCCATCAATAATGTGGCAAAGCTGTGCCTGCTGAGAGTAACCATGACTAGGGCACCGATGTAACAATGAGTAATACCTGCTCATGGTGGCATCCAATGGTTCATAATTCCCTTGTTTCCACCCTTGGATCTACCATCTCAGATTCACCACTCTAGAGTACATTTGATATTTGTCATTAAAGATTTCAAGCATCTTACTCCATCTTCTGATTGATTCTGGCTCCAAGAACTGGTACCAACTTTCAGCTTCTTTGATGAGTATGTGAGGGAACAACTTCAACCATTGCCAATCATTATCAATGTTTTGCAGGGTGCAGGCATCATGGAATGCTTGTAGGTGGGTCTGTGGATCACAGTTGTATCCCCCTTCAAATCTGGGGATGTTGTTCATATCAACACACTTGATCCGACTATCCTTCATGTGCCTGCTTAGGATGTGAACTACCTCTGTAATTTGGAGCATGCTCCAAGTAGCTAACAACGGCTTGTCTGAATCATAGTCCTGTTGGGGACTATGACGTCTATGACGATTTTGGCTACCCCTTCTTTCATGCTAGCGAGGACCATGCGATTGGTCATGTGCTTCCTCATGTTTTCCCCTTTGAACTTGTTTACCACCATCCTTTCTCTCTAGCCTTCCCCTGTTACGCTCAGAGCCTGAGCTGGATGAAGGCATAGAAGAGGGGAAGGATGGAGAAGAAGGAGAGGCATCGCCACTACTCTGGCGACGATCTTCCCATCTACCCTGGTGACGGCTGCGGTCATCTCCTCCAACTTTGCTACATGACCCACCATCCCCTTGAGGATCGTGGTCACTTTGAGGTTTGTTCTGAATGACTGATTGGAGGATCTGCGGCCCTAGGTGAAGTTCGGTCGAATGGGTATAATGAAATACGGGATCCCCATCGTCTTGTGGCCCTTGCGAGGATAAGGGGTTACTAAAATGTTTTCCTTTCTTTTGTTCATATCTCTCAGCCTATTGCTGATCTCTTGTCTATTGAGCCTTCGTAGGATGATAGTCCTGGTAGTCATGGTCCTCCATGACATACTCCGCCACCCACTCCTGGATGTCCAATATGCCCAGATTCTGATATAGCATCGCAGGAGCTGCTCAGTCGGGCGGTAGGACGATGCTACCCTCCATGTCCCACCATCGAAGATGCTCATCTTGATGTAGGATGAATGTGAAATTAGAGACATATTCATCGGGATTTTTGTACACCACTCGACATTCTTGTGGCATCGGTGGTTCAAATGCATCTCTCCTATGAGAAGACATGTTGGACATTAGATGGTCCATATAATTGGTGTACCTTACGATTAACTTAAGTTCGCCTAGTGTGCATAAATATTTCTACCCTTGGTCCATTCCAACGACTTAAATGATAATTTCACTAAGGTTAGATGATGCATGTAAGACTAACAGTCCCTGGCAATGGTGCCAATGATGAGCGGTTAGGTATCCCTATGCCCAACCATACGAATCACGAGCGTTCACGCACGACTCGGTCGAAATCCACAGACTGTAAGCACTTAACATACACCAAACTTCTAACTAGTGAAACCTTGGGTTAGAACGGTTGTTGTCAGCCTAATCTCACTTGTGAAGTTCTATTTATGTTGGTTAAGTGAGATTAAGGCTAATGATTTTTATACCTTTTTAATTATCTTTTTGGCGACTGATCATTTTGGAAAATAAGGATAGAATATTAATTAATGTAAAAATTATCTTAATCTAAATCTTAACTATTCCTAACATAAGTATCTGGTCCCATCTTCCAAGCATGTTCTAAGCATCTCCTAACACTTCTGGGTTACTAGACATTAAGCGTCACTAGGCTTACCAAGTGTTTGGGTTACATTCAAGATGATCGTACTTATGTCTTTAACGAACTACGAATGAACAATAATGATTGAAATTATAATAATGAAAACATAAGTAATTAACAAGTAACTAATAAGGCATAAACAAGTAATTAATAAATCATAAACATATTAAACTATTAAATGCATGAAACAACTAAGTCCAAATGCTACAAGGAATGCTTGAATAGTTCATCTTTATTGCCATCACGCCAATGGGCTCAAATACATCAACGCTTGAATAAAGATCTGATCACTTTTCTTACACCTGCTTCGGGCACTTGGAAAATATTCTATCTCTTGCGAGAAAAAACTGCAAGAGCTTCGCTACAACTACTCAAAAAGATGCCTAAATGAGGTGGAAGGCCCTCATATTTATAGGCCAAGAAGGGTGGCTACGTAAATGGGGCCACGTCAATGCAGGGAGGCTACGTCGATGGGCCCACATTGACACAGCCACGTATACGCGGCCCCGTATACGCAGCCTAGTCGACGCATTGACTAAATGACACTTCATCACTCATAAAATCTTACTCCCCTCTACTGAAGGGAAGGATCTCAATTATACTCTTCCACACTTTCTCTCTTCTGTAGCTCACCTTCTTCCTTAGCAACTTGCTCCAATAGTCTTTGAATTTGATGGGACCTAAGCTTAGATAGCCTTCCTTGGGCATAGGTTCTAAGGGTTCTTCTCATTTCATGCCTATGCCCATCCACGAGATGACGTAGTTAATCCCTTTATGAATAACTAGGGCTAGGACAATGATGTAACAGTGCATAGTATTGACCCATGGCAGCATCCAAGGGTTCATGTCCTTCTTGTTTCTAGCCTTGGATTTGCTTTCACAAGTGAGACACTTGGGAGTACGTTTGGTACTTTTCATTAAATAGTTCTAACATAGTACTCCACCTACGAATGGATTTCGGTTCTAAGGACCGGTACCAGATTTCTACTTCTTTAACTAATGTTTGCGGGGACAACTTAAGTTTTTTCTGTTCGTTCTCTATGTTTTGTAAGGCACAGGCATCATGGAATGCTTGTAAGTGATTCTGAGGATCAACGTCGTATCCCCCTTCAAATTGTAGGATATTGTTCATATCTAATCTTTTAATCCTACTATCTTTCTAGTGCCTTGTTGGAATTATAACAACCTCAATTATGTCCAACATACTTCGAGTAGTGAGTAGGGGTTCATCATGATTGTCTTGTCCATGGCGTCTATGATGCCTATGTTGTTCCCTACTCTCCCTTCTTCTATGTTGTGATTCTCTAGAGTGCCCTCGTCCCCTTTCCTAGCTATTTTGCCTATAAATTCCACTTTTCCTACCTTCATCCCCATGGTCTTTTCCTTTATGACTACATCTAGATACTAAAGAAGAGGGTGAAGGAGATGATGAAGGTGAAGAAGAAGGAGAACCATCACCATAACAGTGTCTGCTACCTTCTCTTCAGCAGTCTCGGCCTCGAGTGCAATTGTGATCAGAATGTCCACCTTTATCATGAGTTTGTGTCCCTTTTTCAGATCCTTTGTGCCCATGGGTATCAGAACCTGGGTTATGAATAGTGGAATGAAGGTTTTGATACACAACCCCTTGTCCAAAGTCAAGGGGGGGAACATAGTTGTGTGGGTAAGTACCTGAGGTAGGTTCACCACCCTCATTTTCGCTTAAAACATGTGGGACATCCTAAGACTACTTACCTTTTAAAGACTTATGATGTCTCTCCTGTTGCAAGTCCCTTTGACGTTGTGCCTTCGTAGGATGGTATTCTCTTGAGTCTTGGTCTTGCACAACGTATTCTGCATGTAAGTTTCACATGCCAATTCGTGTGAGAGCACGAAGAAGCATGCTTAGGATTGAACGATCAAGAGGTAACACTATGTTACCTTATAAGTCTCGCCAACGCAGTTTTTCTTCTTGATGGAGGATAAACGTGAAGTCTAGTATATACTCATTAGGATGAATATATACCACTCGAACTTGTTGAGGAATTGGTAGATCAATGTCATGTGTATTACGCCGTTGACTATTTCCTATTTCAGACCTAGGTAGTGAGGCACTTTCATATGAAGAAGGAGACATACTTGTCTGTTCAATGTGCAATGTATTCTTGTTTATTATTTTCTCAACCAACCCTAAGGGTTCGTTCCAATGATGTGAATGATTTCCTATGTTCTAGTTAGCACACAAACAACTAAGTCCCCAGCAATAGTGTCAATGATGAGCGGCAAGGTACCCCTACACTCAACCATACAAATACGAGCATTTCATGCATGATCCGGTCAAATTCCAAAGACTAAGTGCTTATGTGCCCTTGTGGAACAAGGATGGGTTCGTTGCTCGTTTTCTTCCCAAGCTTACCTATATGTGACGATTGTATGGTTAAGTAAGCTTGAGGCAAATGACTTTTATAGCTTTTATGTTTTTATGTCTTGTGCTAGTAGGGAAGGAGAGAGGTAACTAAGTGACTAATTTAACTTAACTACTCATTAACTAAGTTCTAATTAATCCTAACACCAACATACGTTCCCACTTGTTGTACACATCCTAAACCAGTGAAACACTGCTGGGATTACCAAACTCTAATCGTTACTAGGTTACCAAGCATTATATGCATGCTTGAAGTGGTCGTGCATGTGTAATTTAACAATTTTCTTAACTGATCAAAATGAATTGCTGTGCTAATAACATATATGTAAAGTGCATAAAATAAAATAAATGCATAAGAAAATGAAATAAAAGAAATGCATAAGAAAACAAATCTCAAGTGCTGCAAGGATGAATCAAAGAGCTCGTCTTTATTTCCAACATAATGGTATGCTCAGGTACATCACTGCTTGAATAAAGCTCATTCCATAGTTAGACCTCCTGTTGTGGGCACTTGGAAAATACTCTAACTTTCAAACAGACTACAAGAGTTTCGCTACTTGACTACTAAAAGATTTCTTCCCAATTATGCACATGGGCACTGTATTTATAGACTTGGGAGAAACTACTCTAATAATTAGAGTAACTGCTCTAATCATTAGAATAATTGCTAAAGTAACCACTCTAATAATTAGAATAACTGCTAGAGTAACCGCTAAAGTAACCACTCTAATNCTAAAGTAACCACTAGAGTAACCACTCTAATAATTAGAATAATTGCTAGAGTAACCACTCTCATCATATGGGTTTTGAGCTTTGTTTCCAAGTGAGTAATCTTGGTCTCTTTTCCATTTATTGGAATTGGTAGGGCTTATGCACATGTACATGGGATGGGTATTATTGATTTTTTATAGATCTGTGTGGATTTTGTCTAGGAATTTTGGGTTTTTCTTTAATCATTTGAAATGAGCCTTTACTATAATTTAATTTGCTACTTGGTTGTTGTATTTACTGCTTATATTTATCATTTTTGGATATGGGGTTTGTAAGAAAAATGTATTAATAATTTGTGGTTAGGTTTTGCTATTAATGAAGATCCTGTATAATTTGTATACTTGATTCACTACATTTCTCTTTTCTAATAAATTTTATTTCCATGTAAATCAATGATTCAATTCATGGGAATGAGAATATATTTGCCTTGTGATGAATCACAGTTTCCTAGGCCCTGATACCGAGTACGTGATATCGTAGCTTGGATACAATATCGTATACACGATATCATGATTCCTATGTTAGCCTATAAATATGGCACTCAGGTGCATGGGATAGAGTTTTTTGGTAAGTCTTTAGGTCAAGTCTTTTTTTCAATTTTTAGTTAGCTTTCAATTCTATTCCCAAGTGCATACCCACAATGTGATGCTTGTAATTGTACAGAACCTTTGTTTGAGTGTGACATACTTGGACATGCACACAATCAGTAATAATGATCGAGATTACTCCATCATTGCAACATTCACTTAGTTTTTAATTGTTTAATTGTTAATTATTATTCATTATTTTCTTAGTTAATATTTCTTTTATTATCATTTACTATTTATATTGCTAAGTGCAGAATGAGTACATCTTAATCATGAACGTTTACTTGTAACTACATGGTAACCCAATCACGTATATAGTAGTGCTTCGAATAATGTGTGCTTGGTAATCCTATAAGTAGTACACAAAGTCCAAGATGCATACAGATAATTAAGGATAGATGCTCATCGCACTTAAGCTAGCTTAGATTTTACTTTCTATTGCTTATTAGTTTACTTCAATATTTCTCATTATCTTTAGGAGTAGCATAGTATTAGAAATCACATCATACACCTCACTCTGGACTAAACCATACATGACAAAGAAAATACTAGTCTAGATAGGAAGATAGCGAACTACGATCAATGTATAACTATCTAGGTGCCACAAATAGTTTGTCTACAGAGTTCGACCAGATCACACGTACATGCTCGTATTTGTATGGTTGAGCGTAGGGGTACCTTGCTACTCATCATTGGTGCTAGTGTCAGGGATGGTGCTAGCTATCTAGATTAGTTATATCATACAAGATCATTATAACAGGGTGTTAATGATATATCTTTTAGATAAAGAAATTAAATTCAATTAAGTCACACTCAATTTACAACAATGTCTCTTTCACAAGATAGTGATAACACAACAAATAGCGAGGTAATTCATTGGAGAACCAATGAAATTTATGATGAAGAAGAAGTTTGGAGTACTTAATCTTATGCAAGAGTTTCATATGTTCATAGATACCCCAATGTTACTCAAGGACTTTTGTCATCCAACCCAGACAGCTCTAGTGAAGATGGGACATCCCCTAGAACGAGGAGGCTTGTAAGGCCTAGGACCTTCTCAATGGTTAGCAAGAGTACATCAGGGGATGATTGGAAGACTTACAAAAGTCATGATGAGTCTTTTAGTTCTCTCTCTTCCTCTACTCCTTCAACATCAGGTCATGACATAGATGACTATTCCTTAAGGGGTCAGCGTAGCAATAAAAATCAAACCCATAGGCAACATCAAGAATGCCAAAATGAACATAGACAACATTGTCTCAACTCATGAACTTACAACCTATTTATTAATGATAAATCCCTGCTAGCCACTAATAGCCTAATGCATATAATAGAGGCTGTTCAAATATCCCACAGGCATCGTAAGGAAAGCCATCTACCTAGGCTTGATTTCAACAACTTTTCCAAGTTCTTAGGAGGCTATGATTTAGATCCACAACATTATTTACAAGCCTTATATGATGCTTGTGCATGGAAAAACATAAATAATAGGTGGAAAAGACTTAAGCTCTTTCCTATGACACTTTTTGGCCAAGCAAAAGTATGGTATAGGTCTTTAAAACTGAAATCAACTCACCATTGGCTCACAATGGTAGAACTCTTCAATGAAAGATATAAAACCTATGCATGAGTGTCAACCTTGAGGAGACGCATCCAAGAATGGAAACAAGGGTAACATGAACCCTTAGATGTGGCCTTAGAAAGATATTACTCACTGTTAAACAAATGCCTAGGCCATGGGTTCTCTAAGGAAAGGCTAATGTACCACATCATGGATGGGCTTCGTAATGAAACAAGGGAAACCTTATGGATGTAAGTCCTAGGACAACTATATGAACTACAAACCCATCAATTCCAAGAGCTTATTAAGCAGGTAGCAAAAGAAGATGGAGAAATAGACAAATGGGAGAATGTTGAAAAATCTCAATAAGACCAAACTCTTAAAGTAATGAAGGTTCATAATCATGAAGAGGAGAAATCAACTCACCTCGAAGAGGTGGAACCATCCCCATCTTTGCCAATAGTAAAATCAAGGCAAAGATTAATAAGATGATGGAGTGAGTACATGAAAAATGTGGAGAATATGCAAACATTATTAGAGGTAGAACCATGCAAGCTCACTATGATAGCTAGAATAAATAGAGGATGCCAAACTTAGAAACAAGACAGAACACCATTCAACAATAAAAAAGAAGGCTTGAAGAAAATAAGGATAAGAGCTCAACTACAAATGATAAGTATCAATGCAATGTTTGTCTGTATGATCACCCCAAAGGCTAATGCCTAGTATTTCCATATTTACATGAGCATTGGGGAGGAATGCTACATCTAGATTTTGTACAAAAGTACCATGTCCAATCGCAGTGGCAAAACCCCCAGTTGTGGGGGAGGCCACCACCAAATGGACAACACCCTTCGTATTACCCAAAACCAAGTGCTTATTATGTTCAGCACCCTGTTTCTCCAACTCGATCAACATCCTCTACTTCTCCTCATCATTATCATTCTCCTGAGTATCATCGGCCCATATCCTCTCCCACGGGATCACCACCTCATGTTCCTTACACTTTTCCTTGCACTCAATATTCTCATCCTTCACCTCTTTCTACATCATCACTAGTTGTACTAGAAGGTCTTGTACCATAGCACCAACACATGAACATTACTTGTGCTACTACTGTCAATAGCAGTGGGAGTCCTCCACAATGTTGGAAGCATCCTTTATTTAGGCATGACCGTAGAAAGAGACTGCATGGTTCTAAAACCACTGCATCCTCCAACTCAGCACAAGCCCAACATTGTGATGCACCTTCCTCTTCAAACTCAACACCTCTTGTTACCTTATCCAGGCCACCAATTAACACTTCAACAACCAGGTGGCCTAATGAATATAACAATGTAGGGAGACATATCGATCCTTGCATATCGTCTTATGGTCATGGGTTCAATAGTGGTTCAGCTCCTTATCACATGACCACATCTTATAATCTTCCCCACTATGCCTACTTTAATCAAGTGTGTGAACCCCAATTCGGGTACATTCCTACCACCACATCAAAAGACATCGAGTGGTTTGGATATGACCAGATCCCAATATTTCCAACCTGCATGGATCCAAACTTTTCATTTATTAATTCTTACAATGATCAAAGGTTTAGTCATGGGGGATACTCCCCATTCTAACAAGCAGAATTAGTAAATGTTCTTCCTTTTCTTTGGTCTTATAATTTTTTTTTCTAAGTCTTCATTTTTCAATTTGTCATTTTATCTTTTTGTGGGTAATCTCATTTGTGAATAAAATACTCATGTAACCTATCGGTTGAGGTGTTGTTCTATGCTATCAAGTCACAAGGGACTAATTATGTAGACAATGAGCCCACAACATCCACCCATCCATTCTATTAATAAAAAGTTCTACTCTGGGTATGATGATATTCTTGTTATCATTAAAACTTAAAGTAACTATGTACTCATTATGCCTAGAGAAAAGTGTGATGGACTAAGAGGGAATAGTAATGGTGTGACATCAAGGGGACTTGTGGATTCTCTTTGGTGACATCTATATGTGCTGTCATGTAGCTTGGTTGTACTAAGATCCTTGTAGATCTAATAAAAATGGGAGTAAGAGTTGTGATAAAGGCACTTAATAAAGGAACTCAATGTTGTTCTAGGGGGTTCCATTAGAAAGACATGAACCATGCCTGAAGGTTGGCAACTTCTCCAGATCACCTTTGGAAAAGACAAAGTGCCAAAGTGGCCAGAAGAAGGAAAAGAAAAGAAAAGAAGGAAGAGAGGCAGGAAAGAAAGCTCAAGAAAAACATGTTGCAAACAAATTTAGATCACTTGTCCCTTGCATAAAACACCAAGTGATCATACACCTTGCTATCATGAAGCTCTTATGGTTGTCTATCATCAAGATGAAATAATGCGATGTTACTAATCAGAGGTATGAACTTGGTTTTGATCTTCAAGCAAAAGGCTAATGGTACTTTAATCATGCACAACACTTTGGATTCATTGTACCTAGGGTAAGTTATCTCACATTGTGATCTCTATATTCCCTTCTACAATTTGTCTCATCTCACAATCCAATATTTCTAATTTGTGTCTTCTGTAGCATAGAATCCATACCTCCTTGTGGTGGTATTCAACATGCGAGTGTTTTGTTGCATAAGTGTGGATTGCATTTAACCCTTCTAGTGCCTATAGACATTTTAAGGTGTGGTTACGCAAAGGCATGATAAGTTCGAACATACTTTGGAGAGGATCCACTTATGTGAATTTTGTAATTTGTACTTGTTACACACCATCACATCATCTTATATCCTCCAAGTACTATAGTGTCGAATTTATTCTTTCCTTTATCATCATTTCAACAAAATGTTCCTTTGCACCACTACATGTCCTTTTTCCTCACCCTATTCAAGAACTTCATTGTATAATTCCACTTCATTACACTTTTGGTGCCTTAATGTCCACTTAACATTACCCTAGATCTTTCAAATCTACCTCAAATCCTTCATTTTTGGCTGTGAAAACTTGAAAATTCATTGATTTTACTAAGTACCCTATTCTAGATAGGACACGATATCGGGTACCTGGTATTGGGTCCGACAAGATATCGGGTTTACACGATAGCCTATATATTTGGAGCCCCCTACACATGTTGAAGTCATTTTCAATAGTTGATACGAGGGGAGTTGTTGAAATTTTCTTCCACAATTTTTAGCGCTTTGAGAGTCTAACATTCAACTATCAATATCTCACTCATTAACACTCTAATTTTTTTCTGATTGCACCTACTTAAACCCGGAGTGTTTAACTCAGTCGTGGGGGAGGGGTACAATAGAATTTGCATATAAATTTTTCCAAATTTGCTATTACTCGAAGGATATCATAGGGGTAAGTACTATCAGAAAATGTTAAAAACTCATGCCAAACTAATTTTCTTCCTTCACCCAAATAATTTAAATTATTGTTGGAGTCACCTGATGAAATTGGGCCTAACATTAAAACTTTTAGGAGAACTTTCTTGAAAAATTCCTAACTCTAAAATCACACTAAGCAAATAATTCACATTTATTAAAGGTAATGAGTAAGTTATGAGATAATTGAACTTCTTTAAATAACCTTACTAATAATAGATCTTTTTTGGATTACATATGACACCTAAATGAGGGAAATAGGGAGGACATTCTCAAGGTTCATCCAAATGTGCGAGAAGAGGTAGAGGCCAAGGACCTTATGTGGAGCATGCAAAATAGGAGGCACAATCATTTAGCATCCATTAAGAAACCCCTGTCACTGCATAATCCAGTTAGGCAGAAGGTGGATAGGGTAGGGCACTTGAACAAGGACAAAATCTCACATTGTTCCTAGAATGTGTTCAAGTGATTCGGGAAAGGTCCACATCCACTGCAGTGATTTTGGAACTTAATTTTGGGCCTTTTATTGAATTCGCCCCTAAACCAGTCAAGGATCAACTCAAGGGATCTCTACTATGACTTGTCCTCTTGAAAAGTGGAGAATGGTATTTGGGGGAAACCTATTAATTTTGGCATAATAAAGAGGAATGCACCACTATCAACATTGGTGAAATATCAGTCAATTTCTTCGCAAAGGCCATTATGAAAGTTTTAAATCTTTTGAATACAGAGTAGGTAAATAAGTTAGTGGAGAATGACAAGGTGAAAATGAAAAAGGAGAAGGTTGATTAGGATGCTTCAAAAGCATAGGCTGAGACATATGCACATGCAAAAGCACTCAAGGCCTTACAAGAAGAAAATAAACTCCTTGCTACCAGAAATCTTTAGTTGACAATAGTTCAAAAATAGAAGAATGTTCTTAAGGAAAGTTTCCAGAAAATTTGAGAACAACTAATAAGAGTCAATTAAGACATAAGCTACTTAGCCAGAGAAAACAAAACCCTCTCAATGGAGGAGGTGCGCGCCATCCGGCAAAAGATGACCACTGAAATAAGCGCATTACAGAATGAGGCTAAGTGACATGAAAAGTTGAAGGAACATTTTCAGGATTAGGTGGGTATGTATAAGGAGATCATCAAAAAAGAGATCTGTATGGCTAAGGACCACATTAACTCCTTTGGTGCTCAACACATTGACTAGCAAGCTGTACTAGACACTTATGCCTTCTCCCACCAAGCAGAATTAAAGAGCTAGGACCTACAAATCTAGGATCTCAAAGAATACATGGAGTTGGCAAATCTACGATATGCCAACTTGGCCATGTTAACAATAGAGCACCCAAGAAATAAACTAGAAAAATAGGTAGCTGCCACCTATGCCAAATATGAAATAGAGTTTGTTGAACACAAGAAGATATTACAGAGACTAGAGGTAGAAAAATTTGAACTAGAGGTGGTAAAAGCTAGCTACCAAGGCCAAAAGGATGTTGTAGTAAACTTGACTTGATGGCTTATGGACTATTAGGAATTTAGAGATAAAGCCAGCACCTATGAGGAGGAATGATGGCTATTTGCAGGATGGTACATCAAAGCTAATTAGATGTTTCTGCAATTGCCCTATCTATGGGAAGTGCTAACTTTGTCAAACATTGGAACATCAGCATAGATGACACATGATCCTCTAATAGAGGAGGAAAACCTTCAGGAACTCCTTCAAAAGTATCCATTTTAGAAGCCTGGAGTACGGGATAAAGGTAAAAAACCCATGGAGGAGCTGTCACCACCAGGAACCACATGAGTTTCAAACAATTTTGTATTTTGTATTTTGTGTTGGTGTCCCAATTTTTTTTTCTAGTCCCACACTACAACATGAAATAATCCATAGTCATTCAATAATCCCATACATATCCACTGTGTAATCAAAGGAACTTGTTCTTCATTTTTTTTGACTCGAGGATGAGTTTTTATTTAGTTGCGGGGGTATGATGAATCGTAGTTTGCTAGGCCCTGATACCAGGTACACAATATCGGGTACGCGATATCGCGACCTGGATACAATATCGTATACATGATATCGTGATTCTTGTGTTAGCCTATAAATATGGCACTTAGGCGCATGGGATAGATTTTTTGGATAAGTCTTTAGGTTGAGTCTTTTTTTTAGTTTTTAGTTAGCTTTTAGTTCTTTTCCCAAGTGCATGCCTACAATGTGATGCTTGTAATTGTATGGAACCTTTGTTCAAGTGTGACATACTCCATCACACTATGACATGCACATAATTGACAATAAAGATCGAGATTACTCCATCATTGCAACATTCACTTAGATTTTAATTATTGAATTGTTAATTATTATTCATTATTTTCTTAGTTAATATTTCTTTTATTGTCAGTTACTATTTCTGTTGCTAAATATGAAATGAGTACATCTTAATCATGACTATTTAAGTGTAACTACGTGGTAACCCAATCACATATACAGTAGTGCTTCGAGTAATGTGCGCTTGGTAATCCTAGAAGTAGTACATGAAGTCCAAGATGTGTATAGATGATTAAGGATGAATGCTCATTGCACTTGGGCTAGCTTAGATTTTACTTTCTATTACTTATAAGTTTACTTTAGTATTTCTCATTGTCTTTAGGAGTAGCATAGTATTAAAAATCACATCATACACCTTACTTTGGACTAAACAATATGTGACAAAGCAAATACTAGTCTAGGTGGGAAGACAACGAACTGTAATCAATGTATAACTGTCTAGGTGCCACAACTAGTTTGTTCATGGAGTTCGACTAGATCACGCGGACACACTCCTATTCGTATGGTTGAGCATAGGGGTACCTCGCAGCTCATCATTTATATGAATCACAGGTGTTCATGTGTGATCTAGTTGAATTTCAAAAACTATAATTACTAAGTACACTAGAGCTAAACAATATGTGCATGTTGTCCATTCGTTGTCTTCCCAGTCCCACTTGTAGAATGCAATTGTATGGTTAAGTGTGATTGAGGCTTAATATTTTTATTATTTTGTGTTTTATCAATTTATTTTCCTAGAACAAGAATGAAAGTGAGAGTGATTAAGTGCTAAGGAACTATGATCTATTCTAGCCTAACATAAGTAACTGTTTCCACTTCTCGGACACATCTTGAACTTTGTGTAAACACTATTGGGTTGTCAAACGCTAGCCATTTCTAAGCTACCAAGTGTCACACGTATGTTCGAAGGGGTCATGCTTGTGTATTTTAATGAGTTTCTTAATTAATCAAAATTAATTATTGCATAAAGAACATTAATGTAAATTGCATGAAATCACAATATATAAATGCATAAGAAAGAAAGTCTCAAGTGTTGCAAGGAATGAATCAAAGGATTCATCTTTATTACCAACAAAATGGTGTGTTCAGGTACATCAATGCTTGAATAAATATCTATTCACACTTAGATCTCCTACTACAGGCACTTGGAAAATATTCTAACTCTCAAATAGACAAACTGCAAAAGTTTTGCTACTTGACTGCCAAAAACTACCCTCAATCGTGCACCTGGGGGCTATATTTATAGACCTGGGAGTAACCCTGTGATATCGAATGTACGATATCACATCCTGGACCATGATATCACGTACCCGATATTGTGTACCCAATATCGTGACCAATTTGATATCAGAGTGTATGAAAAAGCACGATTTATTATACCCCCATGACTGAATGAAAACTTGTCCTCAAGTACAAAAGAGGAACAAGTCCCTTACAAAATATATTAGAAGGTGTGGACTATTTGATTGACATGCAGAGTGACACAGAGAAAACAAAAAAATATAGAAGTGCTCAAACATACAATATTATAATTGTGTACAAAATTGGGTGTTCATGACAACAAGAAAGAACATCCTCAAATCCAAAGGACATCCAACCCCTCTTGACAATGGAAGAATGAAGGAGAGGTAGAAGAGATCCAGTGGTCATGAACAATCTCTTGTGAGTGCTATTATTGCATCCTCCTTGGTGAAGAAAATCCTGCTTCTAGTCCATGCTCTCCACTATACTCACAACAAAATTAAGAATTAGTATATAAAGTGTAATAGATAATGACTGAGTACCTTTTCTCGTCAGTGATTTTATCTAGCTGAGTTATGATTGTGATATATTGGTTGCTTGATAATGTTAGTGGGAAGACTGACTAATGGGTTAAGTAAGAGAAGCAATCCATAAAGTTCAGAAAAAGCTTAACACAAGGAATACTAGAAAGAGAGTATTCACAACAATAAAAAGAAGGAGTTTACTAAAAACAGTTGTGAAGGTGTACACAATTAGATGCCATTGATGGGGTAAATAAAAAGAATTTGATTGTAACAATGTCTAAGAGTAAAGAACTTAACTTAACCCAACCAAAAGATATGCAAGTGGGTCCTTCCCAAAGTAGGCACAAGCTTTTTATGCCCTTGCATAACTTCAAACCAAGGACTTTGTGGGCACCATGGGTGATTAATGATTACGAAAAGTTAAGTACAAAAACCTAGAAGTAACTGATTGAGAAACTCGACACATCAAACCAAAACATTGAATTAAAACATGAAACCAATAGTGAGGTGAGACATGAAAAGCATAGATGGAAGAGAGAGAGAATGAAATGGAATTCCTAATTATGGTCACATGAAGTCCCTTGTGGATTTTGTGATTACATGACTTGGTAGGATCCATCCTCAGTCCAGACCAAAACCAACCAGTTTTAGTGACTTCGCATCGACATTCTAAGGCTATTCTATCCACTGAGACACAAGAATGCTCCCACAAAACAACCACCATTCCAAAGTGGAGAGAATGGAGGAAGTAAGAAAGGGCCTTAGTTAGAGGAGACAAGACAAGTCCCATAACCAATGCTTGTAGCCCTTTTTATTTGGTTTCAATGGTGTGCTTTGAATTTCCATGTTGTTTTTTTGAATGGAAACCACACCATGCAAAGACCCATGCATTTTTTCATTATTTTATCTAAGGAGTGTGCTTTGAATCCTCATCTCTCTCTCTCTCTCTCTCTC
>MNCI01038068.1:527831-559954 GCA_015680685.1 Gnetum montanum | reverse complement strand
CTCTCTCTCTCTCTCTCTCTCTCTCTCTCTCTCTCTCTCTCATAAATCATACCCCCATAACTGAAAAAAAACTTCTTCTTGAGTCAAACAAAATGAGGAACAAGTTCGTTTAATTACACAGTGGATAGGTATGGGATTATGAACTAACTTTGGATTATTTCATGCTGTAGTGTGGGACTAGACAAAAAAAAATTAGGACACCAATACAAAATATAAAATACAAAATTTTTTGGAACTCATGTGGTTCCTGGTGGTGGTGGCTCCTCCATGGGCCTCTTCCCTTTATCCTAACTTGCATCTCTAGATCCATTTTTGTCATTGGATCCATTTTGACCAAAACCTAGATTATGAATTGTGGAGTGCATGTTCTAGTTGAGGGCTCCCTAAAAAAAGTCAAAGAGAGGAGAATCACTAAACAAGTGGTCACCTCCATCTAATGGGCCAAGCATAGGTGGAAAAGTGTATGACCCCTTACCCTTCACAAGCTCATGTTGATGCTCCAACTGATGATCCCTTAACCTTTGTGCTTTAGTGGGATGATAATTCCTTGAATCGAGATCTTGCATCTCATACTTTCCATGAAGATGTTGAAGATCGTGTTGTGTGAGCATTAGCTAGAGCATTGCTGGAATAGATCGATCAGGTGGCAACATAATGTTGCCTTCCATGTCGTGCCACCACAATAGTTCATCTTGATGCAAGATAAAGGTAAGGTCTGGTACATACTCATTAGGATGAGCATATACCACTCAGTATTGTTGAGGCACCTAGACTACCCTGGGTGGGGCTCCTGTGAGAAGAAGATATTTTATGTTAATGAACTTATAGGTAGTGTGTAGTTAAGGTTTAATTTAATAATAATAATAATAATTTTTTTGTATGATTTGACTCTTAGGATTCGAACAATGAGGTTACTAAGTTTCACTTGGTTTAGATAGCACACGTAGAACTATCGTCCTCGACAACAGTGCCAATAATGAGTGACGAGGTACCCCTACACCCAACTATATGAATCACAGGCATTCACATGATCTGGTTGAATTCCGTAAACTATAATTACTAAGTACACTAAAGCTAAACAGTGCATGCATGTTGTGCGTTCGTTGTCTTCCCAATCCAACTTATGGAATGCAATTGTATGGTTAAGTGTGATTGAGGTGTAAGAATTTTATTATTTTTTGTTTTATCAATTTATTTGCCTAGAACAAGAATGAAAGTGAGAGTGATTAAGTGCTAAGAAACTATGATCTATTTTAGCCTAACACAAGTAACCATTCCCACTTTCCAGACATATCCTGAACTCTGTGTAAACACTGCTGGGTTGTCAAACGCTAACCATTTCTGAGCTACCAAGTGTCACACGTATGTTTGAAGGGGTCATGCTTGTGTATTTTAATGAGTTTCTTGATTAATCAAAATTAATTACTACATGAACAACATTAATGTAAATTGCATGAAATCACAATATATAAATGCATAAGAAAGAAAGTCTCAAGTGCTGCAAGGATGAATCAAAGAGTTCATTTTTATTTTCAACACAATGGTGTGTTCAGGTACATCAATGCTTGAATAAAGATCCATTCACACTTAGATCTCCTAGTATGGGCACTTGGAAAATATTCTAATTCTCAAATGGACAAACTACAAGAGTTTCGCTACTTGATTGCCAAAAACTACCCTCAATCATGTGCCCAAGGGTTGTATTTATAGACCCGGTAGTAACCTTGTGATATTGAATGTACAATATCACATCTTGGGCTATGATATCACGTACTCGATATTTTGTACCCAATATCACGGCTACTTTGATATCGGAGTGTATGAAAAAACATGATTTATCACCTTGTCATCAACTTTGGGGGCTTGGAGCTAATTCTTGTGTTTAGAGCTTTAAATTCTTCATGTTTGTCTCAACATCAAATTCTTTAAGTTTCATTAATTCATGAGAATCCTTGTTTTATGATCTTGTAGGTTTCATGACTTGTGAGAGTTAGATCTTCATCTTGGCAATGTTTTTTTTTATTCTTTGTTATGCTTTTAAGTTGGATGAACCTTATTTTCCATCATCCTGAGTGTCCTTGGTAAGTATCATTTGTTTGTAGTTTTACTTAGCTATTTTAGCTCTTGTTCCTCTTAGATAAAACATCTTTGAAGTTAGAAATATTTTTTTTCATGTGCTAGAAATCTTATGAAGGCATCTTCCAAGCAAATAAGACATCTTACTAGAAAGAGATACATCTTTCCAAATTGCAAGATGTCTTTTGAAAGATTCCTTTCTTAGATAGTAGATGTCTACTCTATCCTTGGATAGTAGATGTCTAGTCTACCCCTAAATAGTATATGTCATGAAAGATGTCTATTATACTAGGGTTGTTAGAAAAGATATCTAACCTGAAGCCTAGAACCTCGAAATTTCAAATAGGTCCTCATTAATTCCAAAATATTATAAACTCATCCAAACACACCCAAAATCTTGGAAAACATAATGAAACTTATAGGAAAGATACAACATCATTTTGGGAAGTGCCATATTGATCTAGGTAATATCTTCAGTATGTTGGGATATCTAATTCATCATTCTTGATTTCTTCATATTGTGGTAAATCAGTATGATTCTATTTGTTAGATTTGAATTCATTAATATATCAGTTTTTCATTAGAGTCAATTATTCAATTTTATTAAGTTTGTTAGATTTATGTTTGTTGGTATGTCAGTTTCAATTTCGTGTTGATTGTTGAACATTTTGGACTCTTTGGATATGTAGAATTATTGGTATCCATCTTACAATTAGTTGCTATTCTTATTGGAGATTTTGATTGTTTAGACTTATTGAACATGGTTGTGATCCTCCATTATGAATGTTTGGTTTATCTTATTAGGATATTTCCATGGTTGTTGTTTGGTAGGAGCTAGCACTGAGTTATGTAACTAGTTGGAGATGGAATCCTTGGAGATGTTTGGTATTTGATACCCACTAGAATGCATTAGTGTGACTCTTCCTATAGTTCCCATCCTATAGGAAAGGGTAATTCTAGGTTCATTGTTCCTTTTGTTTGATGCCTCTAGAATATTAGAAGTGAGTCTTGGATGATATCTTTAGCACTAGTAGTTTGGAATGCAAGAAGTGAGTCTTGGATGATGCCTCTCTTTTAGTTTGAAACTAATAATAAATCCATGCACATGGTAATTTTGAATTTGATTTGGCATTTGAAATTTTGAATTCAAAAAATTACACATGAAAAAATTTGATACATTTGAAACTAAGTGTAGTGTGTGCTGCCCTTCTTGTTTATAGGTTGATGGATGAAGTCACAATCAGTTTGGTTAGAGTTGTTTGGTACTTTGGTATTGGATCGGTATGCTATTTGCTTTTGGATGTTTGGATCATTTGTGATGTTGGGATCATTATGGATATTTGCTTTTGGATGTTTTGATCATTTGTGATTTGGGTTCAATGTGGTAATGTTCTTTTAGCTGCTTGGAGTATGTATGCACTTTAACATGTTTTGCAAGCTAGCATGCCTTCACCTAAGACCTGTCCTCAATTCCACCATAGGAAGTGCTAAGGTTTCTCACCTAGTGTATACTAACTCCCTCTTTTATTACAAGTCATCAAGGCCAGGTGGAAAGTGGAGTTCATTGTTTGTAGTTGTAGATTTTGTATTTGGTATTCATGTTATTTCTAGCTTTCATTATTCATCATTAGATCACATGTATGATATTTGATAGACATTTTTAGATGTTTTCCTTTGTATTTCATGTATTGGATTGTGGATTATGTATTGTTGGACCTACAATGATTTATGTTGAATATTTTATGAGAGTTTTATATTTTCAAATTCATATTGATATATTTTTTATATTTACTTTAAATCATTGTCTTCTTACATTTCATGTATTGATTTTGGTTTTATTTTTGGTTAGGTTTCTTTATTATGGATAGATTACTCATGTATACTTTCAAACTTTAGATTTATGGTAATACATATCTCTTTCTAAAATTTTAGTTTGTATCACTTATATTTTTATAAGGATATATTTATAAATCTTTGTTAATCTATATTTTCATTCTCTCCATTGTTTTTTAGTACCTTCTCTACCTTTCAGTCATGGCTTCACTGTAAGTTTCTCTTTGTTTTCTTAATGTTGTATTATAAGTTTCTCTTTGTTTTCTTAATGTTGTATTAGTTCATTTTCAATTTTTATTTTCTATGCCATAATCAATCATTCATTAGGAGTTTTATACCCAACCTAATGCTCTCTAACCTAAGGTTAGAAAGGAGGGTGTTACACATGGTGCAAGCTTAGTAAGTATTAGAATTACAATCATATTATAGTTTCAAAAGATATACTTAAGCAAATCAGCCAATGGTGGCTTCTTCTTAATGAAGGAAATTATGCTACTATTCATCTAGAATGTGTATCACTTTCAAT
Source organism: Gnetum montanum (assembly GCA_015680685.1). Lineage (NCBI taxonomy): Eukaryota > Viridiplantae > Streptophyta > Gnetopsida > Gnetales > Gnetaceae > Gnetum > Gnetum montanum. Next base: position 555,519 of record MNCI01038068.1, on the reverse strand, counting down.
GAATTTGATATCATTGTAGTTTCTTTTCTATATATGTGTGGTAGATGGATGACATGAAATGAAGCTTCTAGTCTATATTATTTGAATAGAAAGAGGAAAAATAATTTTGAAAAATTAAGTTCTAATCTTGAAAATTTTGTTAAAGTTTCCACATATTTTTTGAAAGGATGACAAATCCATTTTTCTTTTTAATTCCAAAGTTGCTTATGAAATTATTACAAAGAATGATTTTATTCATAATAAATATAATAAGGCCTAGAAAATGTAATTATTGTCACACTTTTAGATAAGACAAATGAAAGATATTTGGAAAGCTTCTACTTTTCCTAAAATTTGTATTAAATAATTTCTATGTTGGTAGTTGTGAAAACCTTTTTGTATCTAATTTCTTATTTTTTCTTGAATAAGAAAAAGTATAATAGAATCTTAATGGAATTTTTACATAATTTTAAAGCTTTTTATTATTGTTGCTGTAGAATGAAATTATTTAAGTAATGACAATTTTGGATTTATGTAAACAAAAGTATATTTCTAATGACATAGAAAGTAGCAATCTAGAATATATTATTAGCATAGATTTTTTAGTTAGATTATGCAAAAACTTATAATAAGATTAAATCAAATTTTAATGTTTTTTATCTCTATAAACTAGGATTTGGTGATTATTTTATTCTACTTGTCCATACTATGCTCCTTGATGCTAATGCTCAAGTCACTACTAGTTTTGGATTATGTTCCTTCTATTCTCTTCAATGGTTAGTTTATCAAGGTTGTCCTTTAGCTCCCTATCTTTTTGTTATTGTTGCAAATTTTCTTTCACATAATCTACATTATGATCTACAAAGGAATTTTATTATAGAAATTTCAATTGGTGATCAAGGTACACAATTGCTTAACATGCACTTGACATATGACTTTTTTATGATCAATAATTCTCTATATCATATCAATACTCTTTTAGCGAGGGTGAAGAATTACTACATGCTATCTAGCTCTTGGACCAATTGGCAAAAATCTACTATTTATTGTAATGGTATTGTTAATAAATAGGTTACTCTCAAATCTTGGAAAATCCTGAAAAAAGATTTTGTCTTTAAAATTATAGGAATATCTTTTTCTTTTGAGCCTAATCTTACTATTTTGTGGAATTATGTGGTTAATAAAATTGAAAAGAATCTTGATAAATAAAAAAAGAAAAAGCTTAATCTTACTAGCAAAGTTTTAGTTATAAACCATAAGCTTCAATTAACTTTTTTTTATTACTCTTGTTGTTAGGCTCTTTCTAAAACTTCTTATGATAGATATGAATATATTATCCGTTGATTTCTTGAGTCTCCTAAGTAACATAGAAAAGGTTTTTCAAAATTTTCATGGAATATTTGCACTAGTAGCAAGAAAGACAAAGGACTTGGCTTCATTAATTGGTATAAATAGGGTATCTCTTGCAACAAATTAGATTGCGAAGTGAGTTAATGAAGATGATATTTAGATGCAAGCTTGGTAAATATTAAAATTACATTCATATTATAGTTTTAAAAGATATGCTTAAGCAAATTATTGCATGGTGGCTTCCTTTTAATAAAGGATTTTGGGCTACTAATACTTCTAGATTATGTACAACCTTAAGCAAATTTAGTATCACTATAGTTTTTTGTCTACTTATACATGATAGATGGATCACTTAGAATGAAGCTTCTGGCCTGTATGGTTAAAATAGAAAGAGGAAAAGGAATTTCAAAAAATTAATTTCTAATATTGAGAATTTATTTAAATTTGACAACAATATGGATGAGGCTTTTTTAGATATTTTTTGAAAGGATGACAAATATGTTTTTCCCTTTAATTCAAACGTTACTTATGAAATTATTAAAAAGTCTAAATTTATTCATGAAAAATTCAATATGGTCTGGAAAATGTAATTATCATCATACTTTTGGATAAAGAATAAAATATATTTGGAGAGCTCTTACATTTTTTACAATTTGCATTTTTTATGGTTTCTTATTCATCAAGGTCTTCTTATCAAAACTAGTCTTAAACATATAAGAAATGTTTCTTCTCAATGTCCTCTTTGTAAAAATGAAGACTCATTTTCTTATATTTTTCTTTACTATCCTGTTGCTTAGCATGCTTGGAAATGGACATCCAGAATTTGTAATATCTTTCAACTAAGCATCAATGAAGTCATTCGTAGTGATCATCCTACTTTATCTACTTAATTTCTTTGCATTTTGACTTATCTTCAACAACTTCTTCTCTTCTCTATTTGAATGTTTCAATGTGCAATTATTTTCCATCAACAAGAGCATAACTATGACCTCTCTTCAGGTATCAAATACCAAATTCTTAAAGATGTCACTTTTCAACTATAACTTCAAGCAAAACAATTGTCAGTGAAAGTTGAATAATTAATTTGTTTTCTACAGTATTAATTTCTTTTTGTTTTAGAGGCTCAAGGATGGAAAGCTTTTAATTTTTGTTCCTATTGTTTTTTATCTTTGATTGATATATTCTTTTTTCTTTAGAGAGAGTTTTCTCTATCTCTTTATAAGAAATTATTTGGTAAGAAGTGAAAACTTATGAGGGCACTTTTGAATAATGGCAAGGCTTGATCTTTCTCCTATCCTAGGGTAGAGGATTTTTAAGATTGATTATAAGAATAAAAACCTAAAAAGGCATCCTAAAAACTATTGGGCTTTTTATTTATACTCTCTCTTTGATGATCTAATTTACTCTAAATTTTTTAATATTAATATTCTTTTTTGGGGGTTTGACACCCCCTCCTTTTACTTGCAACTATATGTGTGGTGACATTTGTTTGATATTCAACATGGTATTTGTAGTTGGGTTTTGTAGAATGGAGTTTTCTAGTAGATCATTGTTAGTAAGATGATGTTTTTTCTATGCATCACTATTAGAAAAATGTAGTTTCGTATGGATCATTATTAGTAGCATGCATATTCTTATCAATTTCTTATTACAAAATCAAGTTCTTTTGCCAATTATTTAATTTGTAGTAGAGGGGTTTGATGTTGTAGGATTGTTCTAGCATAACCACATAGACAACACCTCTGTGAATTACATGGACAATGCCTAACTTGTGACCATAAATGATCTTAAGAATGAGAATGATTAGCTCATAATAAGTGATGATTATGAAACAAAGAAACACACTCCATCAATTGAATGTAAACTTAGCTTATTGTTCAAAATTACAAACAATAGTGAAATAAATGAATCAAATGATAGGTACATGAAATAAATAATGATGAAAATTATTAGACGTGAAACATAGAGAAAAATGAAAGCAACACATTTGAACATCAATGTATTGTAAGAGGTTAATGCTCACTTCTCCAAAGAATAAAAGAATGTTGCATGATGATCCTTGCATAGAGGATAAATGATAGTTTAGGATGATTTAGATGAAAATGCAATTACAAATTAAGTTTAAATGAAATAAGAAGATATTTTTAGAGTTAGAACAAAGCAAAAACAATAAATTTGAGGTTTTCTTTGTTGTTAAAGGTAGATGTGATGATGATGCACAAATGATGCTGATTTAGATATGTATCTTGCAACTGATAGTGATAACAACATTGGTGTCACCTAATAACATTGGTATCACCTAGTAGTGTTAATGTCATTAACTGTTGATGCGTGAATTTTGGTCATAACAAATACCTTTTGAAAACATGTTTTAAGATATTATCATCTAGGGTGTCTTCCATATGGGTATGAAAACTTGAAGAAATTTTTATTTATTAAAGTAAATGTAGTTGATTTAAATTTTAATTATGCTTAAAAATAATACCATGGAAAAAATAACTTGAAGAAATAAATAGGGCATAATATAAACTTTGCAAAAAAGAAAAAAAAGGAAAAAAGAAAAAGTAAATTTTGAAATAAGGAAAAAATATGAAACTACTCACTTATGACATAATCATATAAATATGCAATGCTAGAGTTGATTAAAACAACTTAGTCTCATCATAAGGTCAAAATTTAATAGATCACAATAGAAGAAATTCTAGACTATAATGTTCAATGAACAACATTCTTTATAGAATAGTAATGTAATGTAAGATAAGTTCCAAATATATAATAATTATAGTATCAAGCTAATAGCTAAAACTAAACTATAAAACAAAAATTTACATAAAATTAATACAAGAAATTAAATCACAAGGATTGTTCATGCTAGGATCCATTGTTGGAATATGTAAGCAATTGTTAAGCATAATTTTTTATAAGAAAATAAGAAACTTAGAAATTACAACTAGATTAAAAAACACTTTAATAAAATAAAATACTAGGTGTTTATGATACAAATGCAAGGAAAGGTAACTTAGCTTTATAGTAAGCCACGAATCTTTACTGCTAACTTTGTAGCTTGTTGGAGAAATTTTCTAGCTTGAATCTTCAATTGATAAACTTCTTGCAATAGATTCTTACATTGGTATTATTGGACCACCAATAAGCCATAGAAAATTTTTTTATGATGGTACAACTCATAGTTGATCTTGTTCCTCAAGTTGAAGAGATCTAAATTGTTGAAAACAATTGACAAAATAGATAAGGGCATGAGAATATAAAATTTTGACATCATGAGGATGGGTTAGTGGCTCTAAGCTATGTACCTCATTTGATTTGGGCAAGGAAAATGAAAAAGATAAAGGACTATGAATAAGAAAATCAAACTTAGTTAGCTCTGGTGTTGATGAACCGCTATATCGGGATCACAATATCACGTCCTCAATATCGGGTCCATGATATCGAATCCAACCGTGTGATGTCAAATACTTGATATCAAGGCCTGTCTCCTCACCTATAAATAAGAGGTGGCACCCTTGGTTTTCACATTAGACAGTTAGTCCCTTAGCTAAACTCTTGCCATTTTTTCCCTCTAGAGTTAGAATTATTTCTGCGTGCCTGTAGTAGAAGTCATAGAGTGAACGGATCTTTATTCGAGCATTGTGTACCTGAGCACACTTTGTGTACGACAATAAAGATGAACTTTATGATAAACCTTGCAACATTCAGAATAGATTAATTAGCATTGATTATTATTTAATGCTTTCCTAGTTGATTAATGATTTCTCTCATCCTACAACTCTCTTAGGTAAATACACTCAATACGATGGCTTCAAGCATACGTGTAGCGCTTGGTAACCTAGTAACGATTAGCCTTTGGTAATCCCAATAGCGTTGCACTAGTTCAGGATGTGTATGGCAAGTGGGAACGGATACTGGTGTTAGGAGTAATTAGAACTTCGTTAATGAGTAGTTAAGTTAGAATAGTTACTTAGTTATCTCTCTCCCCCTCCTTACTAGCGTAGGATATAAAACACATAAAAGCTATAAAAACCATATGCCTCAAGCTTACTTGACCACACAACTATGACATACAAGTAAGTTTGGGAAGACAATGATTAACCAACCTGTTGTTGTTCCACAAAGGCGCATAGGCACTTAGTCCTTGGAATTTTACTGGATCGTGTGTGAAATGCTTGTATTCGTATAGTTGAGTGTAGGGGTACCTTGCTGTTCATCATTGGCGCCGTTTCCGGGGACTTAGTTTTTTATGCACTAAGTAGAACTTAGGAAATCATTCACATCATTGGAACAAACCCTTAGGGTTGTTAAGGAAAAGATAATAGTACATTGCACACTGAATAAGACAAAATGTCTTCTTCTTCACACAAAAGCACTTCACCGCCTAGGACTAACATAAGAAGCAATTAGTGGCATAATACACATGATGTTGATCCGCCAATCCCTCAATAGTTTCATGTGGTATATATTCATCCCAATGAATATGTACCCGATTTCACCTTTATTCTCCATCAAGACAAACAACTGCGTTGGCATGACTTGGAAGGTAACATAGTGTTACCTCCCGACCATTTAGTCCCAAGCATGCTTCTTCGTGCTCTCACATGAATAGGCATGCAACACTTACATGCAGAATACATTATGTAGGACTATGATTCGAGAGACTGTCGTTCCATAGAGGTGCAACGTTAAAGGGATTTGCAATAGGAGAGACACCATAAGTCTTTGAAGGGAAAATGGTCCAAGGATGCCCCCCACATTTTAAGCAAAATTGAGGGTGATGAACCTGCCTCAGGTAGTCGCCCACATAACAATGTTCCTCCCCTTGACTTTGGACAAGGGATTGTGTATCAGAACCTTCATTTTACTATTCATAACTCAAGTGCTGATACCAATGAACACAAAGTGTCCAAAAAGGAACAAGAACACATGACAAAGGTGGGCATTCTGATCAAAATCGTGATTGAGGCAGAGACCACCAAAGAGAAGGTAGTAGACACTATCATGGTGGTGGTTCTCCTTCTTCTTCACCTTCATCATCTCCTTCACCCTCTCCTTTAGTGTTCAGATGTAGCCATAGAGAAAAAGATCATGAGGATAAGGACAAGAAAAGTGGTAGTCATAGATGAAATAGCCAAGACAGATGACGAGGGCACTCTAGGGAATCACGACATAGAAGAAGGGTGAGTAGGGAACAACGTAGGAATCATAGACACCATGAATGAGATGATCATGATGAACCCCTACTCGCTACTCGAAGCATGCTAGACATAACTGAGGCTGTGAGAGTTCCAACAAGGCACCAAAGAGATAGTAGAATTAAGAGGTTAGATATGAATAACATCCCACAATTTGAAGGGGGATATAACGCTGATCCTCAAAATTACTTACAAGCATTTCATGATGTGTGTGCCTTGCAAAACATAGAGAATAAGTGGAAAAAACTTAAGTTGTTCCCATGGACACTAGTAAAAGAAGCTAAAAGTTGGTACCGGTCCTTAGAACCAGAATTCATTCGTAGGTGGAGTACTATGTTAGAATTATTCAACAATAAGTACCAAACGTACTCCCAGGTGTCTAACCTACGAAAGTGAATTCAAGGATGGAAACAAAGAAGTCATGAACCCTTGGATGCTACTATGGGCCGCTATTATGCACTATTACATTGTTGTCCTAGCCATGGTTATTTGCAACGGGATCAACTACACCATCTCGTAGATGGGCTTAGGCATGAAACGAGAAGAACCCTTGGGACTTATGCCCAAGGAACGTTATCTGAACTTCGGTCCCATCAAATTCACAGACTACTAGAGCAAGTTGTTAGGGAAGAAGGTGAACTACAAAAGAGAGAAAGTGTGGAAGAATATAACCGAGATCCTTCCCTCTAGAAGAAGGGAGTAAGATTTTGTGAGGATGAGGAAGAGTCACCACTTGAAGAGATGGTGAATAGGAAAACCTTACCTATCCAAAAGTTAACATTAGAAGTATCGACAAAGGTAGACCAAATGTGGGACTCCCTGGATAGTAGGTTTCAAACTGTTCTCAAAATAGTAGAGTCTAGAGAGCGAGGTAGTGATCATGATAAAAGAAAAGAGAGAGAAGTGGAAAATGCACGTAACAAGGGTAAGGGAAAAGTTTCTATTATTAAAGAGGTTGTGGACTCAGATACAAATGATGATAGTGGATGCGAGATATGTCAATATGACCATCCTAAGGGATGTTGCCCTATGATCTCACATCTACAGGAGTCTGGGGTGTATGCAGTTAATCCACAATTAAACAAATGGCAAACATCCCGAAAGTTACCTTATCCCCAAGGTAACCCAAGGAAATTTCACCAGCCTTTAACGTATTATCCAAGTGGAACTCCACCACAACCAATTGAGCAACAACAATAGTGGCAACATCCACAATCATGGGGAATGCCACCTCCAAGGCAATAATATCCTTACTAGAAACCTGATCCATATGGATATTATGTGCAACATCTAATCTCTTCACATGACTCTGTTGGTCATGTTACTCCTCAACATCACTACCAAGCCCACGAGTACTATAGGACTCCCTCTCATAGGGGTGATATTCGACAAGTGTACCATCCTTCAAATCTGGCCACATCTCTCCCACCAATAGCTCCATTACCACATGATCTAGTAATGCAAGGTGAACTCCCTACTCAACCACAACAACAAAATGCCACAAGGGTTGTTAATCCTCAACCTACTGTTGGTTCTGACAACCATATGAAGAAAAGACCTTTCTTCAAAATCAATAGTCCAACCAAGCCTTTGCAACCACAAGCGGCTAAGTCTTTGGATGTCTCCATATCAAATAAAGCTTCAAAGCTCCCTTTGAGCCTAACACCGCATTCAACGCATATGATCATGTTAACAGATGTCATTACTAATTGGATCAAAGCTGGCTACCTTCCCAAGAAATTCTCTTATCCTGGGAATCCCATAATATATCTACAAATCATTGAGAATGATCCATGTAAAGCTCTTTTGGATTCAGGTTCCAGTGTCAACCTAATATCCCAAGAAATGTACAAGACCTAGAACCTGCCTCCATTAAAAAAGAGCAACATCCATTTAGAGTTGGCCAACTAGTTCATCACTGTTCCCTTGGGATTAGTGGAGGACATTGTTATCACTGTTTGTAAATGGTCGTATCCAACTAACTTCCTAGTGATTCAAATGATAAATAATAAGGGGGACTTCCCAATCATAATGGGAAGGACATGGCTAAGCACTATCGATGCATGCCTAGGAATTCACGATCTTTCCCTAGAAATATCTAAGAAAAATACTTTTGAAAAGATTGAGAAGAAGAAAGTTCCATGCATCGCATATAGTGACATAGAATGTAATTATATGCAGAGATCATGGGTTGTACAAAGTTTAACATTGCTTGCATGCAATCAATGTGCACAAGTGATCAATATACAAAGATGCCTGTATGTAGTAGCCACACGATAAGAAGACACCCAGTGGCTGACAGCTGATCAAGAAAGTAGCTCACTTATATGCATGGAATTAACTGAGGGTTTGACTTGCACTTACATAGATAGCATAGATGCATTAGAGCAAGTCCATTGCCAACTTCCAAGTCCTAACCTTGAAAACATCAACTAGGAGAAGTTGGAAATTCCTAAGAAATTTAAACAGGAGCCCCTAGAGCTAAAACCATTGCCCATCGGTATGGAGTACATGTTCCTTAAGAATGGAAAATCGGTAATCATCAATACAAAACTTGCCCCGCAACAAAAAGAGAGTCTTCTAAAGGTAATAAAAAAGTGGTCAAAAGCCTTCACTTGGTCATATCTAAAATTAATTGGAATAGATCCTAGGATATGCCAGCATAGGATTTACATTGACTCCTCCATGAAGCCTCAAAAACAACCACAGAGGCAATTGAACCCAAAGTTGAAGTAAGTAGTAAAAGAAGAAATCAAACAGCTTCTAAAGGCTGGGTTCATATACCCCATTGCTGATAGCCAATGGGTTAGCCCCTTAGTAATCGTGCCTAAAAAGAGAGGCAAATGCAGGGTGTGCATAGATTTTAGGCTATTAAACATGGCAACATTCAAGGATCACTTTTCGTTGCCATTGTTGACCAAGTCTTAGACACAATTGTAGGGCATCGCTATTATAGTTTTCTGGATGGATATAGCGGATACAACCAAATAAAAATAGTCCCAGAAGACCAAGCCAAAACTACATTCACCAATCCTTAGGGAACGTTTGCATACAAACAAATGTCGTTTGGCTTGTGCAATGCCCCTGTAACATTTCAATACTTAGTTCTAAGCATATTCTAGTAGCAGATAGGAAATGGTGTGGACGTCTTTATGGATGACTTCTCCACTTGTGGAGCAAACTTTGATCAAGGCTTGGACCAGTCAGAGCAAGTGCTAAAAAGATGTGTAGAAACTAATTTGAGGCTCAACTAGAAAAAAAGCCATTTGATGGTCCAAGAAGGCGTAGTACTTGGGCATAAAATATCACGTATAGGGATAGAGGCAGACCCTGAGAAAATCAAAGCCATCCAAGGAATTACTCGTCAACTAGAAATCATTAATGTTGTAGTGTTTGCACTAGAAAATTTTAGACACTATGTATTAGGATATAAAGTATTCATACACACAAATCATAGTGCAATCTGGTTCCTCATGAAGACCCAGAATAAAAATAGTCCCAGAAGACCAAGCCAAAACTACATTCACCAATCCTTAGGGAACGTTTGCATACAAACAAATGTCGTTTGGCTTGTGCAATGCCCCTGTAACATTTCAATACTTAGTTCTAAGCATATTCTAGTAGCAGATAGGAAATGGTGTGGACGTCTTTATGGATGACTTCTCCACTTGTGGAGCAAACTTTGATCAAGGCTTGGACCAGTCAGAGCAAGTGCTGAAAAGATGTGTAGAAACTAATTTGAGGCTCAACTGGAAAAAAATCCATTTGATGGTCCAAGAAGGTGTAGTACTTGGGCATAAAATATCACGTATAGGGATAGAGGTAGACCCTGAGAAAATCAAAGCCATCCAAGGAATTACTCGTCAACTAGAAATCATTAATGTTGTAGTGTTTGCACTAGAAAAGTTTAGACACTATGTATTAGGATATAAAGTATTCATACACACAAATCATAGTGCAATCTGGTTCCTCATGAATAAACCAATGGTAAGCCCTTATATTATATGATGGCTTGTAATCCTACAAGAGTTCGATTTAACGATAATTGATCGCAAAGGCACCAAGAATGTAGTTTTCGATCATTTATCTCGGTTGCACTGGGATAGCAAAGAGGATGAGTATTCAATTTTTGATCATTTCCCTGATGAATTCCTCTTTGTTGGTGTAGTAAATAACCAATCACGCATGGAGACAAACTAGTACAGTAGCATTCTTACCTATCTCCTTATCCAACAAACACCACAAGAGCTAGACCTTAAGAAGAAACAACAATTTATTCACAAAGCCAAGTACTTTATGGAGATTAATGGATAACTTTACAAAGTATGTTCCAATGGCTTGGTTCGATGGTGTGTTCTCAATATAGATCAACTAAGAGTTCTCCAAGATGCTCATGAGGGCCCTTGTGGGGGTCATTATGCTAGGAGATGAACAACCATCAAGATTTTGCTTCTAGGGTATTATTGGCCTACCTTGTTTTGGGATGCCCATTAATTTGTCCAATCTTGTGAGCACTGTCAACATGATGGGGGAATGACTGCTAGAATGGAGGGTCCGCAACAATGGATTCAACTATTAGAACTCTTCGAAATTTGGGGAATTGATTTCATGGGGCCCATTATACCAATGTCCAATGGAAAACCTCACATCATAGTTGCCATAGACTACTTAACAAAATGGGCTAAAGCAGCTATCGTTAAAGATTGCACATCATCTACAACTGCACGATTTGTTCAACAATAAGTTGTAAACAAGTTTGGTGTGCCGCGTGCACTTATTTCAGACAATGGTACACACTTCATAGGTGCAACTTTTCGAAAGTTAACACAATGCTTAGGGGTTGAGCATAAATTGACTACATCATACCACCCCTAAGCAAACAGTCAAGCTGAGGTCACCAACAGGAAGATTACTAACATACTGACAAAAACCATTAGCAAGTTTAGGTGAGACTGGAGCACTAAACTGAACGATACTCTTTCAGCATATCGCTCCACATTGAAACTCCCTATAGGCTACTCTCCCTACGAGTTAGTGTATGGAAAACTTCCAACGCTCCCTATCCAAATTGAGCTCCACACACTATCCACGACATGTGACCTCAACCTTGACCTTGATCTAGCACAAAAACAAAGGTTGATGACTCTTAACCTGCTAAATGAGAACCGACTAGCTACCTTGTCATCTAATGAATTTCACAAGGCATTTAATAAACAATGTCATAACCTAAAAATTAGGAAAGTTAAGTATCAATCAGGAGATAAGGTTCTCTACTAGAACCCCACACATGTGTCAAAACATACCAAATTTCAAACACTGTGGGAAGGACCTTACATTATCTATGCAACTTTTCCTTCAGGGGCCATGACCATATATAAACCTGAGAGCCTAGATAAGAGACTATTAGTCAACATGCAACAAAAAAAACCTTTCCATGAGTTTAGGATAGCTAGAACACATGTTACCTCTGTAGGTGGGAAACCTTGCTCATTATTTTCAATCTCCTCCTTCCAACTTAGTCATGGGGGAGATGGCCACCTTTGCTAACCATTAAAGGCCCTTAGTTCTTTCTAAATTTTTGTTTTACACATTTTTGTTTTGCACATTTCTTTAATTTTTCTTATTTTTGTTTTACACCATCATTCATTTTTTTACCATTTCTTTGTATGATTACTTTATTTTGTTTATCACCCCATAAGTGTTCATGATGGTGGCATGAATAATACTATATTGATTGCTAATGTTTGCATTTTTTCCTTTGAAATATGATGTTGATATTAAGGTATTATTCTTTTGATTAAATAGGCAATGAGTCCACGTCGTTCATGCATCCATAAAATCCTATGGTCTCCCTTGACTTGGAACTGTATAGTCCCTTTCTCTAATAAAATTGTTAACGAATTGATGGCTGGGTATTTCTCAAACTAAGGAAAGACTCAAAGGATGAAAAGGGTGTGACTTCAAGAGGATTCAATGCAATTGTGCTAGCTATTCTCTTGAGTGCTTGGATGCTTTTTCCTTGGGTTTTCTGCCATTCTGTCGTTCATCAAATATCTGGAAGTTGAGTACATAAAAATAAGTCTTTGCATGGTGTGGTTCTCATGCAAAAAAAAACAAGAAAGAGTGAGAATTCAAAGCACACCCCTTAGACACAATAATGAACTTCGGCTACATGCACTAGTTATGGCACTGGAAAGACATGATACCCATGCCTGAAGGTTCCCTCTACCTAAGGCCCTTTCTAGCTTCCTGATTCTCCATCTCGCTCTCCTTGGAATGGTGGTGAATTTTTGTAGAGGCATTCTTGTTTCTTCAAGAGGATAAGATGGTCAAATGTGTTGATGCAAGGTCATTGAATGTGGTTTGTTGAGCCTGGATTTGGAATGAGTTCTACTTGGTCACGTTAACCATAAAACACACATAAGGGACTTTACACAACCTTGTTCTTGGATTTCCATTTCATTCTCTCCTCTCCACCTTTCTTTTCCATTTTCACCTCATTGCCAGTTTTATCATTAGTCTATACCTTGGTTGATGCATTGTTTTTCCTTGGTCAATTCTTGTAGGTAAGTCTTTAACTCTTGCTTCCAAATGACATTCCTAGAGCAAGTGGACTCTCTGGTTTGTGGGTCTATCAGGGCATCAAGGGCATAAGCCTGCTTTGGGGAGGATCCACTGGCATTCCTTTTTGGTGCATTTGTTAACTTCTTTTCCTTAAACATTTCCTGCAATCAACATTTTTTTTTGTTTCATCCCCATCCATGACATCCATTTTATTGGCATTGTCGTTGTTGCTTTTTCTCCATCTTTCTTATTCCTTATCTTTTTCCATCCTATTGCTACCGAAGGTTTGCTCTTAGTCATGGGGGCCCTGGCATAAATTTTTCAATTTTTTCTAACCCCTACACCTTTGGTAGTCACCAATGTTAAATCTCTAGAATCAGTATCTGCCATAACCACAACGCAGCCAATGCACTTTACATCAAGGCAAGGTATCAAGTGCATTGTAATTTATCTACCCTTGCTCATTTGTGACTATATTGTGTGTGCATATGGTGATCATACAACAATGGACTGGGCTTGGAGGAAACACTCAGGATGGACCAAAACTAGAGCATTTACGAAAGGAGAAAGATTGGTGGCGTGGTTATGGATAAACAACGGAAGGTGCAATCTTGGCATTGGTAGCAACAAACCTTATTCTTTTTCTCTCTCCTTCTCTTCCAATTCCCAAATAAAGGCTGGATGTCATTTATGTACAATGTTCACCTTGGTGGTCATGAACACTAATGTTGTCATGTATTGTATTGTTGATCCGTTCACTGGGCACGTTGAGTCTATCACCCCATTCCACTATCAATGGTTATTTAGTCAATAATCCCATGCCTTCCCAATATTTTGTAAGGAACTCAAGGACAAGTTTTCATTCAGTCATGGGGGTATGATGAACTGTGATATTGGGATCGCGATATCATGTTCGTGATATCATATCCAACCATGCAATGTTGGATACCTGATATCAGGGCCTACTCCTTGCCTATAAATAAGAGGTGGTGCCCTTGGTTTTCACATTAGACAATTAGCCCCTTAACCAAACTCTTGCCATTTTTTCCCTCCAGAGTTAGAATTATTTCTGCGTGCTCGTAATAGAAGTCATAGAGTGAACGAATCTTCATTCAAGCATTGTGTACCTGAGCACACTTTGTGTATGGCAATAAAGACAAACTTTATGATAAACCTTGCAGCATTTAGAATAGATTAATTATTGTTAATTATTATTTAATTCTTTCCTAGTTAATTAATGATTTTTCTCACCCTACAACTCTCTTACTTAAATACACTTAGTATGACCGCTTCAAGCATGCGTGTAGCACTTGGTAACCTAATAATGATTAGCGTTTGGTAATCCCAGTAGTGTTGCACTGGTTCAAGATGTGTATGGCAAGTGGGAACGGATACTGGTGTTAGGAGTAATTAGAACTTAGTTAATGAGTAGTTAAATTAGAATAGTTATTTAGTTATCTCTCTCCCTCTCCTTCCTAGTGCAGGATATAAAACACATAAAAACTATAAAAATCATATGCCTCAAGCTTACTTAACCATACAACCATGACATACAAGTAAGTTTGGGAAGACAACGATTAACCAACCAATTATTGTTCCACAAAGGCGCATAGGCACTTAGTCCTTGGAATTCGACCGGATCATGCATGAAACGCTTGTATTTGTATGGTTGAGCGTAGGGGTACCTCGCCGTTGATCAGGTGTTTTAAAGCTCTTCCCATGCTACCTTTCTTCTTCTCTTAGATGTCTCATTTTTGCCTTTTGAAACTTCTCTTTTCTTACTTGCTTGGATTCCAAACATTTTTAGCTTTCTCTCCATCTTTTATGCCTTGTACCTACAAAGCAATATAAGAAAACACATCATCATCATTTATAAAAAAAGTAGGAGATATTAAAACCCCAATAAGTTATACATAACTATCCACAAGATAGCTAAATAGTGATCAAAGATTATTTTATTTTTATTATTATGATTATATATATATATATATATATGTTGTGATTGGACCATGGTGACCCTACCATCAAGGTAGCACTAGGCCCATGGCTAGAGGCTGGGCAAATTTTGCCATTGTAGGTCCATGGATCACATTTTTTCATTTTTTATTTAATATGAAAAAATTTATTTAATAATGATAATTATTTTTAATTATTGGATAAAAAATGCATGTCATATAGGTTGTGCACCTGTCATGGGGCCACATGGCCACAACCAGTCTTTTTGTTTTACTGCTCAAGTTGGCACAGCGGGGTTAGTAGACACAGAAACTGTGGTTCGGCGATGAGAACGTCGAAGAAAGTTTCATTATTTATTGTATCCTTGAACGAAATGGAAATCCAAATGACAGTCCCAACCATTTACTAAGCTAGGCATGTCATGGCATGACATGGCAGGATGGTTGTTGCGTCCTCCTTTGACTTTTCTATGTCTGTCCATTGTACCATGCCTCTCCTCTCATTTACACTAGCAAATGGCTGCCTGCAACTTGATGTACAGAGACTACCTAGCCCATGACATTATTATTATGTTTTTAAGAGGAATGCGTCTGCCACATGTAGCATTTTGAATCTTGCAAAGGTGCAATGTTCGAGCCATGTTGTGAAGCACCTTGCTTGATCACATGCAACAGTAAGGAGGATGCCTAGGGGCTATGCCTTAGAAATATAAAAACTATAACAATACTCCTTTGATGAAGCATCCATCCACACCACTCTTGAGTTCAAAATTAGCTTAGATATCCCAAAGTGAACCTAAGATGGACTAAGCCTTACTAGTCACAACACCTTCATGCACAATATAAGTGTAAATCACCCATTAGAGCATGTTAGAAATGTAGTGAGTACCCCACATGAAATCATATAAGGGACATGACTAATACAACATGCAAGCATGACCACAATATGTGCACACAACCACAAGAGACCATTCTCCTAGAAAAGCTAAGACACATTCCTACTCTATCTAGCCTTAAGCATCAAAGCCAAAGCTCCTCCTCAAGCCTACATATCTTTGCAATAAAGTATACAAAGAAATCAAAGCCAACGTAGTTCTTTAATGATGGTTGTGATATCATGGAACCTATGAGGATCTCCACGCTTCTCTGCCTCCATTCTATAGGTAAACAACCTTCCATCCACCAACAATGTATATTTTTCTGAAAAAACCCCCATCCTCCTATGTCTATTGCTATGATTCTGCCCATTTTAAAAAACTTTTTTCATGGTACTAACCCTCATGTTTTGCTATGCATGTCACACATGCAAACCTATCTTATCATACATGTTGCTATTTCCCATGGTCTTCTCTCATAATTCTACAGAATCTACTATGTCGTTATCATGAAAACAGAAAGGGCAAAGCTATCATTTCTTCCTTCATGCTGAGCATAGTTTGATAAATTTATGATTAATGGCAAGATTTGCAATATATCACAAGACAACATTGAAGCTAATTCAAAATTGGATTGGATATTTAATCCAATAAATAATGCTTTATCGTTATTGATTTTTTAAGTTTAATATATTGTATATTGTTAATTTTGATATCAGCCAAAAACTAAAATTTATATATTTGATTTTCCACTTTAATTGAGCTCTTAGATTTTAAAAATGGAAAATGTTGCTACCAACATGAGTGGATATAACTTCTCTCTTTGGTTAATATTGATGATTTTATTTTGATTTTTGCACATATTATTCCAGATATTGCCATAGCTCTACAGATATTTTATGCTCAGCAATACCAAATAAAATTGAAGAGAAATACAGGATCAAATTGCAACCAAAAATTTTTGATTAAGAACATCCAATTCCCAATCTCCCATACTAGCAAGTTGTGCAATTTTCCCTTGAATTGGCAAATCCACTCTTTTACAACTAAGTAATCTTCCATCTGTGCAATTTTCCCTTGAATTGGCAAATCCTCTCTTTTACAACTAAGTAATCTTCCATCATAATTTTCCATATGTGTCAATTATACTCATTCATATTTTCAAACTACATTGCCTTTTTCACTTCTATCATATTCTCCCAAGCTTGTTAATAGAAAACATCAAAAAAGGTAACAAACAATAAAATACACAACAAAATTTACTTGAAAAAACCTTTAACGTGAAGGGTAAAAAACCTTTAACATGAAGGGTAAAAAACCATGGGAAACAGTGCAGAGCTCTATTAATTCTTCTGAAATGTTACAGTCAAAATAAGGCAAAACAATGGCTTCCATAGCAAAACAATGCCTTCTTTCAATAGCATAAAATAATGACTTCTAGAGCACAACAAATCAATTACAATGCTTTCACACAATAGCTCAATTACAATGCTTTTACCGTACTTCCATAGCACTAAGCACTCCCCACACTTAACATGAAATACATGTATTCTTTAAATAAACTTCTAACTCACAGTTTTTTTTTTTTTCTTTTACTCATTCAAACTTTTGTTAACAAAACATAAGTTAAGATTATTAAAACAAAACACAAAGTGCTAGGTGACTTGGTTCACTTATCCAACATTAGGTAAGGTGTTTGCATCTTTACCTTTAACTTATCAAGAAAAAAAAAAAAACTTTTTGTCTTTAATGAGATGTATGCCTCATTCACAATATATATAATTTTTTCATTATTTATGTATTATATTCTTATGTAGACCATATTTAAATTTCACCATACAAATGTAATGTTTATCTCAAAAAATTCTTTTAATTCTCTTTATATATACACGGTTAGCCATATACTCGTCTAACTCATTTTCGTTTAATCATATGCCGCAACACCTGATGAGCTTGGGGCTTTATTTGTGTAAATTGAAGAAAGACAACGATGATGATGGTGAGGATATACTGATGCGTCCAAGCTTGCATGTTATGTTGCCACACTTTGGCTACTTAGGAAATTTTTTTTCTACATCGTTATTGCGAATGCCACCAAGATTTCTATTGTACCTGCCTGGGCTGGCACGGCTAGAAATTTCACTAGCTTAGTTATATATTTAAAATATATATCTATAAATTGGCCGATAGAATCTTATTAGTTTACAAGTAAAAAGTTCTTTGAGTAAAAAATTTCACGGCTTCGTCTGGACGAAGAACAAGATTTAAAAACCCAAATTTTCATGCCTTCTGGACGAAGAACAAAAGTTATGTACCTTATTTTTCCTTAGGATGGATTTTCAGAAAAAAAAATTCCATGAATTAGTGTATGCTCTTACCCTTAGCTGAATTTGTTGAGAGTGAGAGCATAAATTCAGCCGAGAGTGAGAGCATACACTAATTCATGGAATTTTTTTTTTGCAGAAAACCCATCCTAAGGAAAAATAAGGTACAGAACTCTTGTTCTTTGTCCAAAAGGCATGAAAATTTAGGTTTTTAAATCTTGTTCTTCCTCCGGACGAAGCCGTGAAATTTTTTACTCAAAGAACTTTTTACTTGTAAACTAATAAGATTCTATCGGCCAATTTATAGATATATATTATAAATATATAACTAAGCTAGTGATCACCAGTAATCTTCTACTGCAATGATTTAAACATAACAGATAGAAATATTATAAGACCATGGAATGCTTTATTGAATGATCATAAACATGTTGTAATACAACAGAAATGATTAATGTACAAACTTGCGTAATTGAAAATGTATAGTTACAAATGTTCTGACATTCAAATTGGTAAAAATTACTTGACAGAAAAGAATGATTTCACTGGTGGCGTGGTCCCAGGTTGATGCTGCCGAGTTCTTCTAGGGCTCCATCCCTCGGACGGCCAGCGGCCACATCTGGGGGACGATTGAAAGTTGCATGCAGAGCCGGTTGGCCCAGGCCAACGGAGGGATCCCCGACTGAAGATGTCGGCCCCACAAAACAGACGACGGGCCAACCATTTGGTACCAGGGGGCCGCAGCAAGCTGCTGAGGGAACGCTCTCTGAGACACCGACCTTGCCCTCGCAATCGTACAACCAAATGCTACAATGGATTGAGAATGTTTTTTCAGAGACCACATGATAGGTATTGCCCAGATAATTAAAGAAAATCGTCGTCGCTTGGCTGCTGGCCCAGGTGAGCAGTACCCAAACCTCCAAACCTCCACGGAGAGTTGGGCCTCTAACCACGAACACCCCAAAAGGCCCTAACGTGGGGTGGGGGGACAGCTCTCCCCCCTGGGACATGCCCGACCTGGTCGGAACTACTGTTTAAGGGATTGAGGATCAGACATATCACCCGCTAACAGGGATGCCCTAAGGCGGTCGGGACTTGCGGGGTCCCTGGGGTTTGTGCGTGTTGTCGATGAGTTGACAGCGTGCCCAAACCCGAGGGACCCCGCAAGTAGAAACTTATTTTTAAAGTCTAGTCATGAGTTGATAGAGGCATTAGGGAGCATTAAAAATCATTAAGTGGCTTTACTTCTGAAAGTTATTACAAAGACCCTACACAGCATGTCGTTTTCAATAATGTTATGAATGCCTAAATAAATTTAACAAGTAAATAATAGTCCAAAATAACTTTGGCAAATAATAGTCCAAAATAACTTTGGCAGAGAAACAATTATTCATTTTAAAATTTCAACAAGGAGATTTGTGCATTAATGAAGTATGAAATGAAAAGTATGAAGTTGACAACTTGAATGAAGATTAACGAAAGTTCTAAAAAAACACAGGCTCTATGTTTAAACCACACAAGAGAGACCAAAGTTGAGTAATAGAAATTTAAAATAGTAGAATAAAACAAAGACTTACCTAGAAATAAGTACAAATAGAATAATTTTTGGTGCAGCCTTGTCCTTGTCTGCTCATGCCTGCAAGAAGCACACCTCCTCAAGTCTTCACCTTTGACTCCTAGATCTGTCAACAATTGCTCTCCAAATTCTTTCCCAAAATGCCTCAAAGATTTGTTTTGCTACAAAATTTCAGAAAGGCTTCTTTGGGTTTCCACGATCCTGCATACAAAATTGGAAAGGTGAAAGCCAAACTATAGAGAATGACAAAATAGAAAATATTAAAACGTTTTCCTTATCATGAACTGGATGTAACTATTAAGGGACTTGGAACAGAGGCAGTTTATTAGATACTTCACTAATGAAACTACGACTATGAATGGAAAAATGCACCAAAACAACAATTAAAATATTAGGACCACCAAAACAAATGAGGACTATTATCAAGCGGCGTTATTGAGGAGCAATGAAAACAAACAAAAAATAACAAAACAAAGGTCCACGCAGCACCTAGCATGCAGCCATCATTTGACGCCAACGCAGGTCCTGAATGGACCACACAGAACCACATCAAGCCGTGCTCTGCTACCAACTGCCGTCACCTGCAGCAAGAGCACCACCTTTAAACCTTCAGCACTGTTGCCCGCCATCCAAATCTCCACCGCCACGCTCCGTTCATGCTCGATCTGCTAGAACCCGCGGGACAGAAAATGAAAAACGAAAACGCAGACCTTCTTCCCCCTCAAAGCATGAATCAAATAATTCCTCTCATTCGTCCATGGATTTATGGCCTGGACTTGTAGGCCAGTAGCAGCACTGAACAATCAAACAAAATATGGCCAAGTCTCAGTCAGTCAGAGTCAGGGCCAGCACCTTTGAAACGGGTTTCTGCCTCCCCTCCCTCTACTATTCTCGATCTTTAAAATTGCAGGTGATAATTGTTGTTCATTCTAGCACCCAGCTGGCCCTCAGTCTTTTGATTCCACCTGCTCCATTGATGACCACCTATTCCATTGACAAAGCAACAAAAATGACAAAATTGGTTCTCCACCACTGGCACGTCCAAGATGGGCAAGTGAGGCACAGGGCCAAGTGTGCGGGCTTTCATTTGAATTTAATTTTCTGGGTGCAGCCTCTGCTTTAAACTTCTCTTATGAGGCACTCGATGTTGATTTAGAATATTGATTTCGTAGATGGTCTGATCTCTTCTTGTGTGCCGCGTTTTTTTTAAAGATCTTAAATCTTGTCGTCATGTCATGTAGGTGGTGGAAGCAAAACAGATGTTGCAAAACCAATCTTAACCTTTGTATTTTACGGCTTTGCTGCAATAAATGGGCATTGGAATTTAGCAATTTTCACCAACAGTGCCGAAAGCATTCTAGGTTCTCTCATATGAAAATTCGAGCAAGTTTTGGAGTGAAGAGGCATAAAGGATGAAGAGTGGCATGCAAAGTAGAATGAAAAGCGAGAACGCTGAAACCTCATTATCTGAGTCCTCCTCAGGCGGAGGTTGCCAAGTCCCAACCAGAGCGCAGCTCTAGCAGATCGGTAGAAATCCTGGAAACAAGGACTACAGCAATCGCTTTCTTTCTCAAGAAATTCAAAGCAATCTCGATGAAGCTAACAATCAAACGATGGCAACAACATTGGCAATGGCAGAGACAATGAATCCTCCAAAGAACATAGAAACTGTGTCATCAAACGATGGCAACAACCTTGGCAATGGCAGAGACAATGAATCCTCCAAAGAACATAGAAACTGTGTCTTCAAGGGGCAGCGCCGATGCAGAGTTGCAGCGGGACCTTGCAGACGCAGCGCAGAAGCTGGAATCGGGAACAAAAGTAAGAAGCTCGATTCAAGTCTACATGGGAGGCAAGTGTCGGAAATCCAGGGGAGTGGAGCTTCTAAGCGAATTCCAGAACAGCATCTAGAGGTGTAGGGCCGAGTGGAGCTTCTAAGCGAATTCCAGAACAGCATCCAGAGGTGTAGGGCCGAGGGCTTCGTCGAACCTTTCATAACACGACGTAACCTCTCGTCAGTGTTATGCACAAAGTTGCGAAATGGCCTGCGTTACTGGGCTATGGAAAAATCAACGTTGGTAAGCCTTACGCACAAAAAATTAGCGTTACCAAAATTATGACTGGTAATGGCGTATCGGCCAAAAAAAAATGGCAACAGTTATGTAAGGTTACAGATACAGTGACTGCCTCACAACTTAAACAATTCCTTGTACCTGTAAGTTTTGTGGGCGCAAAGGTGCCATGGGTTGCAGGAATTGTTCTGTTCATATCAACTTTCTCATGATAACATGGGGCCATGTTTTATAAGTTTTAACACCATGCAAATTATAGATACGACAGAGTAAGCTCAACGTATATTCCCTTAACATGAGTGGGTACCATTGATTCAATACCGACTAAGGCAATTGTGGCAATCTGAGGTGCATTGCTGGAGTCGATGGGTGTCTCTCGTCTTTGAGAGTAATCCTCATTGAAGGCTACGACCAGCTGAGCTTTCCAAACAGCCTTCTATGTCAGCCCCATAATATTCATCTAGCATCACTGTTGCTCAATGAAGAGCTTATTACAATATATAGCTAGAATAATTTAAGGAATTTCTTAGGCAGGAATTTATTAGACTGCCCGTTTTATGATACTTTAAATGCAGAAGTGAGCCCGTGTCTGTTTCCGATGTTGGAAGAAAGGCTGAGGACCATGAACATTGTAGCTCCAGACCCAGATATTAATCCTTCATTCGGGGTTTACCTATTTCCAATTAATCAATCAGGAGAAGCTACCGCTGCCTAAAGGATCGTATACATGAATAATCTGTTTTGTTAGCAAAGTTTACGTTGAAGATTTTGGGAACAATAATTCCTCCGTCCAAATTTACCTTCACTCTTATTTGATTAAAGGCAACAGTAGCAAAGGTTTAAGTACTTTCCCTCATGTTAATTTTGGCGAGGAGATAGATTCTGGTATATGCTCCATTTCCACATATCCGGAAGGGTTACAAGCTTCTTATAATTATATAAAGATGTGAACAAAGTGTTTTATCCAGAATTGCAAAATCAACACTTGCTTTCTTGTGCATGGAGTGATCTGCCCTCGCAGCTGTCTTTTCAAATTTTTAGCACTCGACGTTACAAACTGCAAAATAACACAGACCCGCCATCCATTTTTTTTAACTTCCCTGCAAACTGTGAGTAGTGATGGCTAAATTAGCATTTCCGAAATCCCCATCTCACACATTAGAAAGCCACTTTAGCCCAATGATGAGAAGCCCACGGAAACTTCTCAGCCTGTCTCTCAATCTTGGCCAAGATTCGCACTTCAATTACCTCGATCAGCAGCAGTTTCCACCGTCACCTTCTCTATTGTCAAAACCGGCGACCTCCTTGTTTCCACTATCTGCCACCAGGGTAATAGGACTCGCCATTTCTATTCTGTGATGGTTCTTTCAGATAACCATGTAAACCTTGCTCCATGAACCCTCCGCATTGGCGCCATCCAAACTAGGAGATGTTTCTTTGTGTACATGGGCAAAACAAATCGCAACAAAACTCTTATGAACAACATGAACCAGAAAGCTAGGCATTCATCTGCGCCATTGGCACAACTACAACAAGAAGCACCTAATGCTTTCAGGTTCAGCCGTGCAATGTCTACAGCTGGCCTAATTCCATTGCAAGTATTGCCTGCTGGTGAACAGTGTGGCCTTGTTCATAACTTTTCTTATCAATGTTGCACTGATAGCTGAGACTGATGTGATTTGCTCTTCTCCCAACTTGTCCACCGAAGATGCTAACAACTGTTCCAATCTAGATCTCAACCAAGCCTCATTTCTATTGAAGAATGTATTAGGATCATGGAGTTCAACTGTGTTTGCCGTGGCCCTGCTAGCCTCCGATCAAAGCTCCACCATCACAGAAACATACGCAGGCCAGTTCGTGATGTAGGAATCTCTTGAACTGAAGATAACCAGGCTGATTGCCATCATTCCCAGCCTTTGTCGTGTCAGTCATCTGCGGTTCTGCTGGGGCTGGAAGGCTCATCATTTTTGATACTTTCATTTGAGCTAGCATTTCCACTTGTCCCTCTACTCAAATTCAGTAGCAGTAAAGCTAAGATGGGCCGCACAAAAATCCGTTCCTGGTGGTGACCATGGCCGGGCTGGTTGGAATGACTTATCGGCAACAACCTGCCAAAGGTAGCAAGCTGGTAATCCCGATCATGCTTTTGTATGTTGTGGGACTATGTGCTTGAGATTCGTGATTCCGGATAAATTTTGACCAACGGTTCACGTTGGATTTGAGAGCGCAGCGCATTAAATCCTCAATGGATATGAGAGCGCAGCGCATTAAATCCTCAATGGATACGTATTTGGCAATTTCCAATGAAATTTAGCTGTACATATACATTGAAATGGTCGCCTTGCCTTGCCTTATATTATTCCTGCCTTTTTCTCATTAAAATCTTACTTATCTCCTTCTGCTATGAATCTTACCATCAAGTCTACATGGGAGGCAAGTGGCCAGCCAGCAATCAAGATTCATGGCATCGGCATGACACAGACCACAGAAAAGAAGGGAGTACGAATAAATAAACAAACACACGGAAATCACGAAAGGGCTATTTGGTAACCGAAGGCCGAATGGCCAAGTTTGGGTCATACGAAAATCAAGTTTGGGACGGGGTGTGCGAGGTAAACATTGCATTTGCATGGATTGGGAGCGTCAAAGGTTTCGCCATGGCTCACACATTCACGCGTGTTTACAGGTCATTGCTGGTTTTTGCTCTTTTTCTCATATTTTTTGCTGAAAAAAGAAAAAACAAAACAGGGTCATCCATCATGGGTCATGAGTCATGAACATGATGACGGATGGATGCTTGTTAATTTTTTTTTTTAAATCTGTTGTTTATGAGCTATGCGCCGGGGGATTCGCGATTGCCAAGAAAATTTGACAAACCTTTCACAGTGGATTCGGGTACGCGTGCGTACAGAAGCGTGTAAAATCCACATCGGGTACGTAAATTATAATTTTTCATGCAATGGTGTCTCAGTTTTCAACTTTCAACCATAACATTCATTGTCTATTAAAATCTTACCTGTTTTTACTTACAAATTGCATCTTCTAACACCTTTTATTGACAGACACTCCTGCTCTACCATTTGTAGGGAATTGGATGCTTCTACTACCAAACTCTCCAAACGCCTTAAGATCCGTTTCTATACTAAAACCTAATGCTTGTATTTCTATTTTCTAGCTTTGAAATTCTTTGTTTCATCTTCCATTTTTCTATTTTCTAGCTCTGAAATTCTTTGTTTCATCTTCCATTTTTCTTAGTATCTCACCACATCTACAGTCAGTGATGAAGGAGGAGATGAACATGATGAAGGAGGTCTTGTCTGCCCTTTGGGTAAAGACATTGTTGTCAGCTGTCTGATTTTCAGCTGCCCAATGGCTGTTGAGTATCACTTACGCTGCCTTTTGCTTACCCTAACTATTTGTTTATTTGGGGTCGCTTATGCTTCTAGGTTACCTAGTGTAGCGACAAACACGTTGAGTCTTTTTTTTATGTACATGGAAAAACCTTCTCACTTACTAGTTGTTTGGTTCAATTATTTTTTTCTTGGAGGTTCTTTTAAGATTTTGTCAATGTTTTCATGTTTGATTAAAATTTGTTTAAGGAGATAAAATATTTGGAGGTTCTGGAATCATTTTTTTCTAATCGTTCCTCTTATTTTTCGGAACTTTTCCTTTTTGTTTCGTACAAGATTAATGGTCTAACCAAATATCAGAAATTTTTTGTCCCTATCTTTATTTGATGTTGCAAAGTTTAATGTTAGGGTGAATGCTTGAAGAAAACAGACTGGAGATTTTAGCAGAAAGACTGAAGATTATAGCAGAAAGAGAACAGATTTTCTTGGCTGAATATTTATTATACTTTTCATTATTTAACAATTTTCAAACAGCTTTTTGTAAATTAGTGAAGTGGTTTTGCATTATCATTAAGCTTTCAGAAAACATTTCACTTTAATTAATTAATGCCTTTGATACAACATTTTGTTTGATTTCTAGTTTAATTGTAGTTATGACACATTTTTTGTGGGTTGATTGGTTTGTTTCTTTTGATCAAAGTAGAAAAGATTGATGAACACAATCGGAATTATGTAGACCAAACCCTACTTGCAGTCATCGGTGGATCCCTTTTGCATGCATTAAAGCTACTTTCACTGGTCTTCAACTTGGGTTTTATTCCTTCATTCAAAGAAGCAATTTCTTCATGATGCCATATTTCATATTTTATGAAATCTCACCCCTGTTTTAATAGTTATTAAATATATTTGTCTATGATTTTCAGTTTTTTTTTCTTTTTTGTTCCTTATTGAAATTTCATTTTGTTATTTTTAAATTTATCACTATTTTGTATTTTCAATTTTTCCCCTGACTCTATTATTGTTTTGCATTTCCAAATTTATTGCATTGAATGACATTTTAGTGTTGAAGCTCTTAAGAAATTTTTCTAAAAGCTCTTTGCTATAAAAAAAATATAGATACCCTTAGTCACAGTAATTTGGACAATTGGTAAGTATATCTATTTGTAATTTTTTTAAAATTCATTTTAACTTTTGTGAAGAGTAATAGTCATATCTCATTTTCTAATTTTTACCATTAATATTTACAAAGTTATAAAGATGAGCTCTATTCAAAACAAATAGCAATGAGAATGAAATAGATAGTACTCTATCGGAGGAAAATGCATTGAAAGAAGAAAATGTCTTACATTGTAATGTAGAAATTTGGAAACCATTTACAAAAGGTAGATTTATTTTGAAATCTTCATTAAAAAAATTCGTAACACAATTAGACACTTGTAGGAGTGGATGAGGTGGAAGCAAAAGATGGAAATGTCATGTATGTAGCTATGAATTCACTGCAAGTGGTACACGAATACATCATCATTTCTTTCCGACATTAGAAAATAAAATAAGAACAGGTGTTATTGCATGTAAATTAGAAAATAAAACAAGAACAAGTGTTATTGCATGTAAATTTCCATATCCTGATATTCAAAAAGCTATGTATAACTACTTTCAAGACTATGATAAAGAGCATTACTATAAGCATTCGAACAAAGGAAAGTAAGAACAAGACAAAGGATGTTGTACAACCAGCAAAAAAAAAATGCTTAAACAAACAGAAATAAGTTTTCAAGTTAAAAAAAATAAAAGCTAATATCAATATTGTAAAAATGTTTTATGCAAATGGATTATCATTCAAACTTGCATGTACTCCTTCATTCAAATAAGCAATTCGTTGTGCCATTGAAGCAAGTACTATTTTTAAATTTTAAATTATCATTTTTTATTTAAAATTATTAGTAAAACTAATATTTTTATATGGCAGATCCATCTTATATCCCTCCAACTGAAGATAAAATTCGAAATGATCTTCTTAATGAGGTATGAACTTGGCATGAAAAAGTTGGAAGAATGGAAGCACTTTTGGCAGCAAAGTGGTTGTTCTATTATAATGGATGGATGGATTGATATTCATCAACGTCCATTAATTAATATTATAATTAATTATCAACTTGGACCATTTTTTCTTAATGCTACAGTCCAATCAATCATATAAAAGATGCTAATTTTCAAGCCAAATTATTAGAGACAACAATTGCAACTATTGGTTAAGGAAACATTATTCAAATTATAACAGATTTAGCTCCTATTTGTAGGTGTGGAGGAAAAATGATAGAAATGATTTATCCAAATATATTTTGGACTCTTTGTTATGTTCATTTTTTAAATAATACACTTCGTGATATTGGTAAAATTGATTGGGTAAAAAAGCTTATTATAGATGCAAGAGGCCTA
>MNCI01038068.1:477251-521711 GCA_015680685.1 Gnetum montanum | reverse complement strand
AAAGCCAAAATTAACCCCGAGTGGTGCCCACATCGTTTACGGTGGAGGGCCTCAAGGAAGAACCGCGGCAGGTTGACCTGGGTGCCGTCCTTCAAGCACCTCAAGAAGGTGAAATGCAACCCCTGGAGCTTGGACACGTTGCCTGACTGGATGAAAAAACGTTCCACCAAGGTGGCGGCGCGAGCCCAGAGGTGCGGGAGAGAAGACCGAGGGTCCTGGCGGCTCTGCGTTCTCGGGGTTAGCCCCTCGAAAAAGGTCGCAGAGTTCTGGAGGCCGCGGGAGGTCGGCAGGATGACCTCACTAGCGGCCGGGACCCCCAAATAGCTGGCCAGGGCGACTTCCGTGAGCCGAATTGCACGACCACGAAAGAAAGTTTGATCACTGCGCCAGTTAGTAAAGAACGTGTTGTCAGGAAGGTCAAGGTTCCCGACCAGCCTTTGCAACAGGTCGGCCTAGCCGCACTAGCAAACCATCTGCCAGAGTTTCGCGTCATCCTGGTAGACGGCGCAGTCAGGTTCGTACGTCGGCATCGCTCCCATGGTGTCCGCAAACTTGTGCCACGCTCTGCAGGTCCATAAGATAAGTCGCTGGGGGGGCGGTTGCCGCCTGCACAAAGACCGTGCAATTCCGCGCCTTCCAGGCGTGCCATAACAGCAGCGCCGACCAGGAGTCACCATTAAATCGCCGCGAGGGGGCATCCTGCATGCGCGCCAAGTGGCGATCATGCAAGGGTAGTCGTAAATGAAGTGGGTGAGCGTTTCGGGGCTAGTTCCGCAGTGCGGACAAGTGGTGTCGTGTGTGATGTCGCGTTGCTGTAGTACAGCGCGTACGGGGAGCACCGCAAACTTTATTTGCCAGAGGAACATTTTGACTTTCTCGGGAAGTCGCCCGCGCCAGATCTCCTGCCAGCCATCCTCCAGGGGAAATTTGTGCATCAAGATGGTGCGCGGATCGAGGTGGATCCAGCCTAGGCGCAGCATCTCCCGCACGTGCCAACAGATGGTCTGCCAAGGGCATGAAGCGTGCGGTCCAGGCTGCCAAGGCGTGTATTTCCGGCAGGCGATGCGGGCCCACTGGCTGCGCTCCCCCAGCGCACGTGTCAGCCGGTGGATGAGCCGTTGCTATCCCATAGTGCATTCATCTTCGAAAGTCGTGACCCCCAAGCCACCCGCCTGACGAGGACGAGCGACGTGGTGCCAGTTTACAAGGTGAAGCTTGCTTCCCCCTTTGTCCCCCGCCAAATGAAGCCGCGGATCATGGCGTTGATTTGGTGAATTATGGCCGAGGGAGGTGCCGCGACCGCCGCCACAAAGCGCGTAGTGGTTGCGAGGATCCCGGTAGCCACAAGGAGGTGGCCCTTGCGGGTAAGAAAATGATTTGCCCAGTGGTGAATGTGCTTCTCGAGTTTGGCCAGGAGGGGAGTCCAAGTATTGTTCCGTCCCCATTGGAATAGCGGGATACCAAGGTAGGTATCGGTGAGTTTTCCAGACTAAATGTTCAAGATTTGTGTAACCCGGTGCTGCACCTACGGGTCCACATTGATGAAGTACACCGCCAACTTTGTGCGATTGATTTCCAATCCTAATTCGGCGGCCAATCTAGTCAAGGCCAGGTTGATACACCGTGCCTGAGGGGCCGCTGCCCAGTTGAGAAGCATGGTATCGTCGGCGTAGTGTTCAACACGGCAAGCCACCCCCGCAATGTCCAGGTCCTCCACCCCCGAGGTACTGCAATAAAATTGCATGAGGTCCATGGAAATGATGAACAGCAAGGGGGATAGGGGGTCACCTTGCCTTAGTCCATGACTAGGGGAGGAAAAGCCCCACAACTGCCCATCCACGTCAAAGGAGAACCCTGCAGAGGATTGGATATGCAGACATAATTGGATAAAACCAGGGTCAAAGCCTTTCTTATGCATGATGTCATGTAAGACGTCCCAACTAAGCGTATCGTATGCCTTAGCTATGTCTAGCTTGAGACATAGACTAGGAAACCCCGTAGTACGGAGGGAATGAAGGACCTCTTGCATAAGAAGAACCTGATCTTGAAGGGTCCTACCATGAACGAAGCCCACCTGATTGCGTCCAACCAACTTAGGCAAGAGGGGTCCCAGACGATTGACCAGGAGTTTGGAGAAGACGCGAATGAGAACATTGCACACACCAATGGGACGAAAGTGCTCTGGGCGGTGTGCATTCAACTGTTTTGGGATGCAGATGATGCACGAGCAGTTGAGTTCGCGCCGTACCTGTCGTCTGGCCAGCATGACGTTGAAAGCATCCAGAAGATTGGGCCCCACAACATCCAAGAAAGCTCTGAAGAACTCCAGTGACCAACCGTCCGGTCCAGGCACTTTACCGCCCGGCATGTTGTTGATGGTGTTAGTCAATTCTATCGCCGAGAAGGGGGCCAGAAGAAGTTGATTGTCCGCAGTAGTGAGCACCTTGGCCACATGGACGGAGATGGGCTGGGTGGGGTGCTTGGTCCAAATGCGCCCCCAATAATGTGAGAGCTCATTGGCGATCCCCTGTGGATCGTCAACCACTGCCCCAGCCTGAGTACAGAGACCACGGATGTGGGTTTCGCCCCACATCATAGCCATGGCGAAGAAGAATTTCGTATGTCGATCCCCCTCGCGGAGCCATCTAATCCGGGATCGCTGCCGCCAATAGGTCTCCTCCTCGTGATCCAGACTTTGGAGTTGACAGAGAAGAAGCATCTCCTCCGAGTGTAAGTCCTCCCCAGTCTCTTGTCACGCCTGGATGTGTCGGAGCCGCTCCCGAACTATCTTGTGCCCAGTACGAAATGAAAACTTTTCCCCCACCAGGAGGGCCCAGATGGCCCACTTGAGCTGAAGGAGAGAATCTTTGAGGAAGCTCCGAGGGTCCATCCGACCTAGCTGGTAATCGGCCTAGATGTCCTCCACCAGAGGGCGAAGCCACGGTTTGGTCAGCCATGTGGTCTTGAACCGAAATGGGCGTGGGGCCCGGGGTTGAGGTGGGCCAATGGACACGACCAACGAGCGATGGTCAGAAGCAGCCCGCTCCTGCTCGGTCACGTTGATGGCGGTGCCAAGGAGGAGAGCAAAGCTAACGCAAACTCGATCAATGTGGGAGAGGACACGGTGCGCCCCTTTCTGCCGGTTGCTCTAGGTGAAATGGTAGTTCACAATGGGCAGATCAACAAGAGAAGAGCGCTCAAGGAACTCCATGAATAGTGCTTTTTAGAAAAAGTAAAACTAATATTTAAAAAATATTTAAACAAAATAAATAATGCTTAATGATTTTTTTTCATAGTTTCATATATTATTTCAAACTATTATAATTATGAATGCATAGAAATATTTCTTAAGTTACTAATGAGTGATGAATATACCCAATGACTCACTATATGATCTATAAGCAACTATGTCATAATCCATGAATGGTCTTAGCATTATAGTTTTGAAAGCTAATTGATAATCGTAAATCATTGTCTTCCCATTTAGAATAGTATTAACTCTAGTATGTATGGGTAGTAGCCCTGGCACATATAGTTTAGTCCAAGATAAAGCATATGATTCTAATGTTGCTTAGCTATTATTAAAACTAAAGTAAAATATAAAAATTAATTAATTAAACTAATGAATGATAAAGTAAATTCTAAGCTAGCCTAAAGTTATGAACACCTATTTATTTAGCTTATCATCACTTTGTTAGATATTCATATAAATCACTTAGATTACTAAACTAAGGTGCTATCAGGCAAACCAAGTGGCTAGTCAATGAGATTACCATGTTGATATGAGGTTAATGCTCAAAGCCAATTCACACTCATTATGTACTAAAAAAGTAAATATTTAAACTAAATAGCATGAGAATTAAATTATAATAAAAGTAAAATCTATGCTAAGTCAAAGTGTTGTAATGTGTAAGAATAAATCTCAATCTTTATTGTTGTTAATGGTTATATCTAGGCATATCCATTTAAATAAAGATTCTAGATAATTGAATCATACTCACATTGTGGGTACTCACTAACTACCACTAAATTCAAGAAATCAAATTGATAGTGTATAGCTCCCTAGTGACCAAATGGTGATAATTTATACACTAGGTGGATATTTTTATAGGCATTTAGTATAGTCACAATTTTGAATTTGCAATATCACAAGCTATCTACAAAACTCTTCATCATACTTCTCAAATTAACTAAAAATTCATCTTCAAGTTAAACAAAATTAGAACAGAGTTTGTTACAAATTTGGAGGAAGTGATATTGACAACTAGCTAAAGGACTTAACTTATTGATTGAGTACAACACTACAAAACTTATTCCAGTGGATTTACAAAATGAAAAAACTCTAAAAATATATAAAAAATTACAAAATTGTAGGAATTTCCAAAATTTCTGGTAAATAGGTGAAGAGATTTTAGGTTTTCCTTGGTGGAAGTGGCTCCTTTGGCCTTGGAAGTTCCTACGATGATTTGATTGATGCTCTTTTCATCTAGAAATACTTCATTAGCATCCTAAATTTCTCATCATCAGTCCATAGGCCTCCCATAGTTCAAGCAAGCTTGGCCAAATTAAAAATCATTGAAACATCTTATGGACATGGTAGCATTGGAAACATTTTATTAGTTTACACAACCTAGGCAACAAAAGTGGTGTGCTTAACATCAAGCACTTGAAACCATTCTACTGTTACAATTCTACTATTGCATGGAACAATTATTAATTCTAAAGAAAGATTTTAAAGAAAATCAATTGAGCACAAACTTGGCTTACAAAAAAGTGACATTCTAATTCAAAGTTAAAGGAGAACATGTGGCTACTAGGGTTTTAAATTGAAAAGAATACATTGTTACCAATTGTGAGTTGATTCTTTATCATGATTATTGAAATTAAGGTAGTATCCATTGAGATCTTGTAAAAGCTAAAGATTAAGATTTTGACAATTTGGATTAGGATGTAGCTTTGAACATGAATACAAACAAATTGATTTACAACTTAAATTGATGCAAATGTGTGGTACTACAAGTATTGAGTAAAATTGAAGCTTGCAATGATAACTAGTTAGAGATTCACATGATGATTCATGATTACTATAAGAAAAAAGTTAATCTGAGTCAAGCACAAGTCTTATGGTTGGCTCATGACCAAGATTATGATTAAAGGTCTACTTTCAAAATAGTAAGACTAATGAATTTAAATCACCATAGAAGCTTTTTGAAATAACAAGATCTTTAATCCAACTAAGCACAAGGTTGACATAGAGGCACCACTCATACAAGTTGTTTAGAATTAGTTTGTAGAGCCAAAATTCAGTTCTAACAACTTTGGTTCTACAAAGAGTCTAGTTGTCACATTAGCATCAAGCTACTTAGAAAAAGCTTATAAAATCAAAATCTAGTTTTAAGCAAGTTAGCAAACTTTGGTTCTATAAGGATTGAAGTTAGCTTTTTGACACATTTATAGATAAGAACTCATAGAATGGAAATTTGGTTCAATGAATGAGCTCAATTTTGGCTTTACAACAAAAGCTCCATGTCGTCTCATATAAAGAACAACTTTTAAAACTAAAAAAATGATCCTAAAGAAAAAAACCCTAAGGTTCTATAAAAGGCTTAAACAATGAATTAGTTCTTTTAATGTCAACAATGAAGCTTGTAGTATCAAAAATTAGTTCTACAAGTAAACTTAATTTTGGTTCTACCACATCAACTAGTTATGAGTTGGCATTTACACATTAGTATGATCTAGTAGAATCAAATATTAGTTCTAAAAAGAAGCTTTACTATTAGTTCTACAAAGATCAAAAGCATTTATCCATGTCATCATAAGCCATTTTACTTATGAGCTCATAGAACCAAAATTTCGTCATACAAGGAATGTGTAGTTTTGATTCTATATGAGAAAGCTTATTAGCTACCATGTAGACTTGGAAAATGGAAGTGACTTTTTGGTTTTACAGAAAAGCTTGAAATTGGTTCCAAGACACATTAGCTTATGGGGTTGGGAAGCTCGTATAACCAAAAGTTTATTTTAGTAAGTCATGAGAATCCAATTCTTGTACCACAGAAAATTATAAAATGAAAGAAACTCATAGAATCAAGTTTTTTTTTTCTACTAACAAGCTCAAATTCTGTTCTACAAAGCCTAGGGCTCACAACAAAGCCACTTAGGATTGGTGAAACCCAAAAAAGCTCTAATAAGAGTCAAAGAAATATATATACACATGTTGGAATTGTGTTTTTAATCCAACTAAATAAAGTGGGACTAGGTGAGACCAAAAAAGAAAAAGGATTTTAAGCCAAGCTCATAGGGCCAAAATTGATTTTATAAAAGAAGCTTAAATGCCATGTAAGCAAGGTGTAAGACATGTAGAATCAAAAATCAATTATACAAAGAAGCCCCAAACTAGTTCTCTGAAGAAAAGTCAATTATTATAAAATTTTATGGGACCCCAGCCTTTGAAAAATTAAAAAGCTCATAAAACCCAAAATGTGATTCTAAATAAGAGCCCAAACTTGAGTGAGCTCAAGGACACAATAAAAATAGTTCCACATCATTAAAAAAACTTATAAAACCATAAAATGGTTCTAGAGCAAGGCTCTAATTTGTTTCTATAGCCATATCAGCTACACAACTGTATGTTGGTGTGATTGAGAGACTTTAAAAAGTAAACAAAGGTTTTCTTATTATCAAATCTTGTAGAATCAAATATTGGTTTTAAGAAGAATAAGAAAACTAGTTCTACAAAGAGCCCATGTTAACACATCAACATATCACATAAACGATTCTAAAATCCAATAGCTTAAGGAGAATCAAAATGATAAATCTATAAATTTAGCTCTCAATTCAAAAATATATGAGCATTTAAGAAAGTTTTAGGCCTCAGCATAGAAAGATCTTTAAAATTCAAAGAAAAGGTAAATAAAACAAGCTCATTCTAAAGCTCATAGAACTGAAATATGTTTCTAAACCAATTGCCACATCAACTCAGAACTATATAGAGCTTAAAAATATCTCTTAATGTAACATTAAAAATTAGTTCTACAAATAAGCCTTTTAAAATACTAATGCCATGTCATCTGAAAGCTTAATTGTCAGAGTTGCTTTATAAATCAAAGCTATTCACATTACATATTGAACCTAGAATCTTCCAAGCTTTAATGAGTGTGTGATTTGTTCAAAGAAGGTAGTTCGTGGAATTAAAGAAGATACAATAATTTTGGATAGATGTCAACAATTAATTCCAATAGCCTAGCTCAAAGTAATAAAATTAAAATCAAATAATGTTTTTTAAAAAAAGAGCTATTGACTATTAGAACTACATAGAGCCTTGAATTGTAGAGCAAAGCTACATAGAAAAACTACAAAACAAAACTGTAAAGTTCAAGAGCAAAGACCTTTAGATTTCAAAAATAAGTTGAGCTGCAACTCAAGCATAATCTTTACAAGATTTCTCACAAAAAAATGGAAGAAACATTGCATAGATTTCAAGATGTAAATACTTTTAAATTTTTAAAATACTTATAGAATTTCAAACTCAATATTTTCTAGCTATAGCAATGGATTAACATATGGTTTTTTGAAACCAACAAGAATAAGGAGCAATTATTTGAAATTAATAAAGAGCATAAGTATGTGAAGAAATTTGAGCCTGCTACATTTGGATCCATTCAAAAATGGTGCTAGACCTAAGAAGAAACAAGCCTACACAAGCTAGGATTCTGTCTAATAGCCAATATAATCAAAGATATGATAAATATGATAATAGCTAAAATCATCTACAAGAGTGATAAGCTTTGATTTAAAGTGTTTCATCAACATTAGCATGAAGAAAAGCTATGAGTTGTACATGATCCAAGAGCTTGACATAAGTAAGGGAGAAGCTCAGTAAATAAATGTAGAAATTATCTAAGGAAGATTCTAGCTTTACTCCAACATAGGAAAGGTTATAAAACTCACACATCATAGCTAGCAAAGACATGGAGATGCAAGACCACCATCTCAAAGGCCAATGAACTCAAGTTCCCTCATAGTATTTTCATTCTAATGTTGAATTTTTGCTCAAGTTATTAAATAATTTTTATGATAGATTATCATATATGGGCAATAATAGCTTTAAAGTATGGTAA
Source organism: Gnetum montanum (assembly GCA_015680685.1). Lineage (NCBI taxonomy): Eukaryota > Viridiplantae > Streptophyta > Gnetopsida > Gnetales > Gnetaceae > Gnetum > Gnetum montanum. The sequence goes on along the minus strand of MNCI01038068.1, from coordinate 513,588 downwards.
AAATTTCTTCCATGTTCAATATATGAATGATGTTCTACAATGAAGCTTGTTCTACAATGAGTATTGAGCTAGAGTGAATATTTCCCATTTTGGTACGATTTAGTGCACAATGAAGAGCTCAGCTTGAGGATCCCTATTATGATTCTTTTTCAATTATTTACCAAAGAAACTATTTTGATTTCCAAGATCTTGATGAGTTATATCTATCTAGTTATCATCATCGTCATCGTCATCCTATCCTTGTCCTAACAAAATAGAGTTAGCTACATGATTTTTTTTGTCATTCACCTCCATGAAGAGCTAGATCTTTATTTATTTTTAGTGCTTTCAAATCATCTTCAATCATTTGTTTCCATGTATTCTTTGGTCTTCCTTTCAATGACTTTCCTAGAACATTGATATAGTAACCTTTGTTTATAGGCTCATTTTTTGATCTTCTTTACGCATATCCAAACCATCTGAGTTGTCATTATTATAGCTTCTCTAAAATAGAAGCTACTCTAAGTCTTTCTCTAATATCTATATTATGTAATTTATCTCTTCTAGTAACATTCAATATCTATCAAATCATTTTCATTTTTTCCATAATAATTGGTTATTAATGCCTCTTTTATACTACCCAATATTTAGCATCATATAAGATAGCAAACCTGATTAGTATTTTATAAATTTTTTCCTTTAATATGATTGGTATTCTTTTATCACATAGAAAACCACTACCTTGGCTTCATTTTGATCATTTAACTTAATTTTATTTCTAATATCATTATTAGTTTTACCATCTAATTAGAGGATTGATCCTAGGTAACAAAACTATTTGTAATAAGGGACTTTATTATCTTGAATTGTCACTTTTATTTCATCACTCTTTAGGCTATTTTTAATGAGGATCGTTGAACTTAGAAGGAGGGAGGGTGTGGAAGGGGAGGGATGAATAAGTTCCCTAAATTAAAATTCTTTAGACAAAGCGCACACACCAAATTTAATGTGGTTCCCCAACTTTAGTAGTCCACACTTGAAGGGTAGTTTGCAAGCACACCTCTAGACTTTGTTGCTCTCAAATGTGGTTTGAAGAGTACCACACATTATACAAGCTCTAAGCTTTGCTCCAGAGTGATTCGATGCTACAAATACACTTAATCCAGCAAGGTCTCGACAAGCTTAGAAAGTGGTCTCCAAGATCCCACAACCTTTACAATCTTGAGCTCTACTCTAGAGTGTTGTGGCGCTACACCAATACTTAATTCCATAGGATTCTAACAAGCTCAAGAAAGATGCCTTCCTGCAAGAAGTACATCAACCCCAAAGGATAACAAGGGAGAACAACAATTACAAGGGATGAATGCAATTTAGTTTGCTAATCCTTGCACTTTAAGGTATAACAAACTTTACAATAGAAAAAATACAATACAATGAGAAGAAATATTAATTACAATGATTGTCAAATGATTGTACAAAAGCTTGCACTTTTCCAAATGAGAAGTCTTCTTATAGCCACTATTTTTCCAAAGAAATTTTAGAACTCATGCAATGACTAGCTAACGATCATGGAAGATGTCTTCTTCGTGGCTGAGATGTCTTTCTACATTTGGCCTTAATTCTAGGACATTTTTTTTGGTGAAAGATGTCTTTCTTTGACTAGTCTTCATTCTATCAAGATGTCTTTGTCTAGTAAAATGCATCTTTACCTAATGAAAGACATCTACTATTTTTTAGAGACGTCTTTTCCTGTGCATACTTCAATTCTACAAAGATGTATACTATTTCTTGGAGACATCTTCTTCAACCTTTCTTTGCACTTGAATTCTTTGTTCCTTATTCACAATCTAGCACTTCTGCATGCTCTTATGACTTATTTGGTTCCTATCCGTGTTCTTTGAATTCTTGCATGTTCGCTTGAGACCTTGTGGATGACCTTCTCCTTTGAGCTCTCCTTTTGTCTAAGCCAGTTTGTTCCTTGCCATTAATGTAGGTTTCATCTCATGTTGGTTTCCCATGCACTTTATCCTAAAAACATAACAAGAACACAATCGTACAAATAATCTTTGACTCCATTTTACTTAACATTTTGACATATCAAAATGTCCACAATCTTTCCCTTTTTGGTGATGTTCAAAACTTAAGAAAATCAGTTAGTGAATCATACAAATATAGCCACACTTGTCCCCTTTTTGAATAGTAGCAATAAGGATAAAGCACATTAAGCCTATCACAAAGAATAACATTCCAACAATATTTCCCAGAAAACAATTCTTCCCATAGTCACAAAATATATCCATTGAGCTCATTCATGAAGCATTTTCAAAAAGATTCACATTGTTATAATGAATATTATTAATCATTTACAACCCTTTAGAATAGAAATACAAGTACTTCTTTCTTCAGTGAAGCTTATATAAATAAGAGATGTTGAAATACTAAAGGGAATATATATATAGCATGCTAAAATAACATAAGTAGAGAAATTAGGTGAAAAGACACAATCTTAAATATCAAATTTGTATGCTGAAGATGAAAATCCACACTACATAAAGATCTATCCTTTTTCGATCAAAGCAAAGTTAGATAGAATAGCCCACAATTAATACAAACATGACCAAATAAAAGCTTTTAATTAATGTCTAAGAGAAAATAGACTTGAATGCCAAAGACCAAAGATAGAGCATTTAGAAGCAAGTGGCCTGTCCACTTGAATCAAATATCTCATTAAAACTTATATCTCAACATATTCTCTTAGAAAAAGAAGGTAGGAGTTGTCCCTTGTAGAAACCCAAATATTGAAGATCAAATAATCTATCTTTTTTGACCAAAAAACTCATAAGGTAAACCAATATGTCATGATTCCTTCGTAACTCAACTCTTACAAAAGCATCATGAAGGTAATCATATGGCAAAGAAGAAAGAATACACTTGTAAAAATAGATTTTCATGAAGAAGGATAAATACCAAATAAAAACAAGCAAATGCCCAAAAATAGCCAAGTAGATCAAGATGTTTAAATAGTAACCAAAAGATATTATAATGATAAAATGTCTATAAGACATCTTAACCTAGATTTAATTCTACCTATGCCTTTGATATTGTACCATACCCTTGCATGACATGAACCCTTACTCATTTCGTGATATTTTTCTATTTGTGAGTTTTTTGGTTGAAGTCTTCAAAGACTCCCCCTACATTAGTGACCTCTAAGATGATGATGGATAATGAGAAACAAGCTGCTCCTATGCATGTGCACATCTTCTTGGACTTTTAAGATCAACTTGTAAATATTGTAAATCACCAAAGCACTGCAATTTTGGATCAACATAAAGATCAAATGTAGAGACAAAGGTTTCCAATCAGTAATATTGCTAGAATTTTTAGAAGCTTGTCTTATCTCATTAATGGCAAAAATATCCCAAAGGACATGAGCTTAGAAGTAGATCTGCAAGATTGAAAGCAAGATAAAAACTGAACTGAATTTATTACAAGATAAAGGCCCAAAGAAAATCAATACATGTGCTACACTACATATTTTCATTAAACCAATTACATCAAGCTCAAAATTAATATAAGAGATGCTCTAAACAATTATTCTAGCACTTTTCTAATCTAGACAAGACACAAACAATTTTGGATGATTAACTAGCAAGCAAAGAGATGGAAACTTACCTTGACTTACCTTTTTTGGAGGTGAGAAGAGAAGATTAATGGAGTTTGAGATGAGGTCCCCTATCATGAAGTACCTCCTCATCCTTAGGTTCTCTTTCATTAGATAATGTATGTGATGTCTCTATTTTTTCATGTTGTTTATGATAGAATAGAACACTTGATCACTTAGTGCATTATTTTTAATTCTCCACTTCTCTTCATTTTCAACTACTAGTACTTGCACAATTTCCTTACCAAAGCCTTTTTGATAAGACCAAGTGTTAATCTTGTTTTGATCCTCTTGAGAATAGTCAAGGATTTTCTTACTACCATAGTTTCTACACACAAATATGGTATTCTCCTCATGAACAAGACAAATAAATTTTTTTTTATTCCTCATCACTGGATTTATTTTTTGGCTGTACCCTGCTATCACTAGGATATTTGGGGGCCATATGGACTCTTCCACCATAAACCCAACATTCTATAGAAGAGAAATCTAAGTTGGAATTCAAAAATTTTTTACCTCTTTCTCTACCTTTGAATAAATTGGGTCTTTAATGAAATGCCTCCTTGTTTCTTCTTATTAGCAATCATTGTAGCTTTCTTGAGAGAAAGGCAATCTCATCTTCGTTGGCCTCATCATGCTCATTGAGCTCCTTCTCCTTGAAGGTAGTATTTAGAGTAATAGGTCTTTCTTGTATGGCTCCTTCACTTATGAGATTCATCTCATAGAAAATGAGAGAACTTTGAAGCTCTTTAAATTTCAAAGTTAAATTTTTGTTTATTTCCTCCATAGCTATGGCCTTCGGTCTAAACTCCGATTGTAGAGTTCTGATCATCTTGATGATGAAATCGCTTTCAAGCAAATATTTTTCGATGCCTCTAATAGCTACAACAAGATCATTTGCTATAGAGAAAAAATCTTTTATTTTCTTACCTTCTCTCATTTTAAGCTTATTGTATTCACATTGTAAAACTAACAATTTTTATTGCTTAACAATAGAGGTTCCTTCATAAGCAGCTTCTAAAGTTTGCCAAATTTCTTTAGCTATTTTACATCTTGCTATTCTATTAAATTTAGATTTATCCAAAGTGCAATCTAAACAATTTTTTACTTTTGAATCAAACATGAATGTATCTTTCTCTTCTTGTGTCCATTTTTTGAAAGGCTTGATGATGCTAGTGCTGTTATCAATAGTGGGAGTGTAGCCTTCAAGGATTAACTCCCATACTTCAAACTCCATGAATTCAAAGAATCCTTACATTCTAGCTTTCCAACAAGTGAAGTTAAGTTTGTTGAACATGGGTGGCTTTGTGTAAGATGTCATCTCCATTGTTCACTCTTTAAAGTTNGGGGGGAAGGGGGAAGGGGGAAGGATGGGGGAATGAATAACTTCCTCAAATTAAAATTGTTTGGACAAAGCACACACCAAATTTATTATGGTTTTTCAACTTTCTTTCAAATGTGATTTTAAGGATACCACACCCTATATAAGCTCTAAGCTTTACTCCAAAGTGATTCAATGCTACAAATCCACTCAACCCTGTAAGATTCTGATAAGCTTAGAAAGTGGTTCCTAGGATCCCAAAACCTCTAAAATCTTAAGCTCTACTACGAAGTGTTATCGCACTACACCAAAGCTCAATCTCATAGGATCTTAACAAGCTCAACCAAGATGCCTTTCCACAAGAAGCACATCAACCCTAAAGGAAAACAAGGAAGAACAATAATTACAAGGGATAAATGCAACTTAGTTTGTTTATCCTTGCACTTTGAGGTAGAGCACACTTTATAATAGACAAAAGATAATATAATGAGGAGCAATAATGATTACAATGATTGTTAAATGGTTACACAATGATTGTACAAAAGCTTACACTTTTCCCAATGAGAATGATATCTTCTTATAGCTACTATGTTTCCAAATCTATCTTGGAATTCATGCAATGGCTAGCTAACGATCATGGAAGACATCTTCTTCATGGCTAAGATGTCTTTATGTGATGAAAGACGTTTGCTATTTTTTAGAGATGTCTTTGCCTGTGCATCCTTCAATTTTGCCAATATGTCTACTGTTTGTTAGAGATGTCTTCTTCAACCTTTCTTTGCACTTGAATTCTTCATTCCTTATTCATAGTCTTGCACTTCCACATGCTCTTACAAGTCATTTTGTCCCTATTCAAGTTCTTTGAGTTCTTGCATGTTCACTTGAGACCTTGTGGATGACCTTCTCCTTTGAGCTCTCCTTTTGTCTAAACTAGTTTGTTCCTTGTGATCAATGTAGGCTTCATCTTATCTTGGTTTTCTACAAACACAATAACCACACAACCATATAAATAATATTTTACTCCATTTTATTTAATTTTTTGACACATCAAAAGGTCCATAATTAAAATTGTATTTCATATATTATGTCTTACTTCTACTAATTTTTAAGCCTTTCAATTCTAAAGCATGCCTCCAATTATTCATTATATCAATAATACTTTCTTGAGTAATATCCACCAACACAATATCATCTACAAATAACATATACTAAGGGATTTCATCCTATACTATGGGAGTTTTATTTGTAAATTATGTATACCTTGTGCTTTTCAAATTTATTATGGGAGTTTTACCTCTAAGGATGGATGAATAGATATTTGAGAAGATAAAAGAAAAATGTAAAGAAATTTCCTTCTTTCATTCTAAATATACTATGACTTTGATAACAAGTTTTAAAGGAAAGGCTCATAAGCTTCTGAGATTTGTAGCTTCTTATCTAACAATGCTAGAAGTAGGAAAATAGATGTGGCAAAGCCTGTTAAGACACGATTATGAGCATAAGGAGGCTTAACCAATGAAGTTTGACTCTTAGGAATTCCATAGTGCATGGCATCTTAAAGATATGGTAAAAAAGTTTATGGAACAATATGATCTCATAGTATACCCAAAAAGAATCTATTCAGCTATGAAAATAATAAAACTTCATTAGCTTGATGAAATAAATAGTGTATACCAAAGAGTTTCACATAAAAAAGTGAATCAAGCAAAGGATGAAGTAGAAGGTCAGCTAAGAAGTAACTTATCAATTAATCTACTAGCATTGTTATGTGATAAGCCAATAATGAAGTCATGAAAATGGCTTGAAAGTAAGGATCATCCATTATCTAGAAATTTTTGAGGGGAGCATAAAATGATCATAGAGAAAATTTATTTTTCATTGAAACCGGAGAATCAAGAAGAAGTTTTTCCTAATGAGAGATATCCATTGAATGAAGTTGAAATGACTAGAGTACAAGCTACATGAAAGGCCAAGACTGAAATGATTAAGGTAAAGAAGGAACAATAGTAACTAGAGAAACAGTAGAAGCTAGAACAAGAAGAAAAAAAATATTTTGGAGCTAAAACAATAGTAGCAAGCAAAGAGCTCAGCCTCTAAGAATTTATCTCTACTTTAACCAATCTAGATTTTCCTTCTAGCTATCTTATGAAAGGCACTACAAGGTCCTTTAAAGTGAAAGAAAATGAAATAATGATCATTTTAAGCCAAAAGCATCAAACTAAGCCTAATAATGAATCTAGTGTTATCTTTCCATACAAATAAGTTGACCCATTAATAGGAGGATAAAATCTCATCATGTCACATTAGGACATGTTAAAGGCCATAGCTATATTGGTTAGGAATACAAAACATGTGACAAGTAACTAAAGTATCATGCTTAAGCACTTTTTGATACAAAATGAGAAACAAATAACCAAGTTGAAGAATGAGCTCAAAGATTCCAAGGATCCAAATGAGCAAATGAAAGTAATAATCATAATAAAGGAATATTTACTAGAAAATAAGGAATAAGCATATCAACAGCTATAAGAATGATTGAATATTGTGAGGTTAGAAATAGAAGAGGCTAGAAAAAGTAAAGTTCCAAATTAGTCATTCCTACTACAACTAAACTTTCAAGAGCTAATTGCTGAGATCAAATTTCAAAAGGAATGGATGAAGGAAGTATGTGCAGAAATTGAGGAAGCAAAGCAAAATAAGGATTTCTATGGAGTTTGATCAAAGATCTCTGAGTTTGATCATGATAGTTATAGAATTTATTATTATAATTAATGTAGCCACCTAAGCTAATCTATAAAGCTAGAGGTAGATTATAATTAAAATAAGGAGGAGGTGATTTTGAAAGAAACAGATGAAGCTTGTAAAAGTTAATTTAATTGTAATAGCATATTAAGTAAATTGTGCTTTCTCTTTTAGCTTATCTTTTAATGTGGTAATTATTTTAATAGATTTTTGGTCATTTAGCTAGATTTACACATTATTATATTTTAGTAAACAGAAATTTTGGAATGAGATATTTTCTTTATTTGTGAATGTTTATCTTATTTTTATTATACTTTTTGAATGGGATAGCTTATTTAAGTGTCAATTCTAAATAGGCATAATATGGAATAGCTGCCAATTTGCATTTAAAATCTAAGCTTTTAAATAATTACTCATTCTTTTGAGGTCTTGGCTCTGTATGATGTTACTTTTGCAATACATTGGCTTTTGGGAAGTACATTAGCAGATGACTTAGATTTATAAAGTGGCATTTTCCATAAAGATGTTTATTTTCTATTATGACAATTGTTGGATCTAGAACTCAATGACTTAGAAACTATTATGGATTATTAGTTAATGTTGAAAGATAGCTAAAAGAGAAAGCTAACTATTAATTAACATACGTAAAATTACTCATAACACTTTCTAGTAGAACAAGTATACAAAGTAAGTTAGTAGCTTGATAGTCCAACTAAAGCTATTTGAAGGTATTTGTACCTTGGTGGATCCATAGATCACAAACCACCTAAAATGAGTAAATACACTATTCAAGAAAGGTCATTTTCCTATGTCAACATATTTCTTAGTCTCTTATTAGTTAGAAATTATTTTTGAAAGTTATATAGAACATGTCTTTGTCCTGTGTAGTAGGTGTAGAAAACCTTCAATTCTCTATTTGTAGTTTATAACTTTTGCTTTAGTTGGTTTTGGAGTTGGTGCTCACATTCATAAAGGGAAAACATGGCAATAACCTACTTCTCTAACTCACTCTAAGACTACTAGTTGTTAACTTGATGATATTTTCATATTAAACATTGGTCAACTCCATGTATTCCATCTTATCCTTGGTTTGCAATTCCTTGATTTTTATTTTACTTGGTTGACTACATTTCTTCCATTAAGGATATCCTTTTAAGTGATTTTTGTGGTTTGTTACAAGATAGTATTCAACTTGACCTTGGACATATTGGTTTATTTTTATTAAATTTTCTCTAAAAATTAACTTAATCTATGAAATTCTCCTTAAACATCTCTTGCTACTTTACCTCATTCTTCTAGGTCTTGATCTCAATCACAGAATATTGTTACACTGCATAAACTTTCTCCATGAATAGGTAATGATGTTCTCTAGCCAATCTCTTGATATCTGATTTTTTATTTGTCATTTATTTTCAAGGATAATTTAGGCTTTCCTCCATTTTTTACTTTTCCTTTACCATCTAACTGAATCTCTAGTTTTCTATTGCAATGTCCTTATTTTTTTTCTACAAAATGATGATTATTTCTTCAATCCATGTGACTTTTCATAGGCTAGTGATGTATCCCATGTTGCCTTCTACTTTTTAATTTCAATGTTGCTAGTCGACCATCAATTAATTTATTTCATTTTTATGAAGTTAATCAAGTAGCTTAGGAGTGATGAATTATATGAAATTATCTAACTAGACATGGAGTTAGGCAACTTCATTCTACAACTTTTCTATGTCCAACTTGGCCTACTATAATTAAGCTTCAAATAACATGAGTTTCTCCTTTGTTGCAATTAGTACATATTTCATGACAATGATATCTTTAGGGATGTTAAAGAGGTTTTCCATATCTACCTAGTTTGGAGATATCATTTTAATAAATCCTTATACTAGTTCATGATCATGCTTCCTTCTCTTCAAATCTTTATTTTGCAAATACTCAAATATCTTCAATAGTATTGAAATTGAAAATCAATGCCACAAGGATGTTAAGTGGTTCACTAATATGATCGACTACCATCTATACAATAACCTTTTAGCCTTCATGTGTGATGAGCAGTGGATAGTCTCTATGCCCAATCATACGAATCACAAGTATTCACTTGAAATCCAATCAAATTTTGTGGACTTATTCACCTAAGTGACCAATATTCTTGAATAAAAAATTATGTACTTATAAGTACTTGTCTTCCAAATCCCCACTTGTGTTAATTTATATGTACAATTAAGTGAGGTTGAGGCATAAGATGTTCAACTTTTATTATTTTTCTCCTACGTGTTAAATGATTGAATGAATAAAGATTTAATTATTAAGTAGACTAACTAATTAATAACTGTATTAATTAAATACCCTAACATAGAGTATCCATTCCTCCTTATCATACATATATTGAACCTATATTAACACAACTAGATTACCAAGCGTATACCAAGTATCCACTACTGGGATTACCAACCATTAATATGTTATGTCTAAAGTGGTAGTACCCATGTGCTTATGAATAATAACATTAATTACCTAAGAATAGGGATGTAAATTGCATGTACAATAAATTTCTAAAAAGTGGAATTATGCTAATCTAAGTGTTGCAATGGATAGAGGAAATCTTAATGTTATTATCATCCATGCAAATGTGTCCAAGTATATACGTACTTTTATAAAATGTCGTATAATCTCTTCAATCCACACTACGAACACTCAGAGAAAAATATTTTAACTTTCATGGAATAAAAGTACAAGAATTTGACTACGGCTAAGACTTAAAAATACCAAATATGCATTGGGTGCTTGCATATTTATAGGCAAATACAAACATTGCATCAACAGGGATATGTTAATGCATTTGGCTACATTGACGAGGATGCATCAATGAAGATGTGTCAATGTAGCTAAGTTATACTAGATCCGATATAACATCTATGATATATCATATGCATTATGGCATCTATGATATAGCAACCAACTGAGACACATCAACAAGGATGCTATAATGTAAATATTACATAGCATCTACAATATCTCAACCAACTAATACACTTAACAAAATGATGCTTTATCATATCCTCATAACTCAACTACTCGACATTTCAAGTTTAATCATACTCTCATGACTAACTAAAAAATTTTCCTTGAGTTATATATAAATGGATGACGTTTCATTACAAAAATTATGGGGTGATCAATACTAGATTGGTTACCCTTACAAAATTGGAGTATCACATTACATAATTTTATTCAAGTGTGAAACACCACCTAGAAAATTCATGTTGTAACATCTAACATTCACCTTCGAACTTGAGGCAAGATTTAATTATAAATGTAAGGTTTTTGGCTCATGAGCTACAATCTTACATACTTTAACATTTTGGGGCTAAAAAGGCCTCATAAAGTACTACTGCCTTACTTCCCAAGTAGAAAAAGTGGTACTATGTCTATATTTGGGCTTGGGAAGGCTTAAAATGCCTTGGGGACTACCAAATTCAGCATTTTTATGGGTTTTTATGGGGTATAGCCTCAACTACGTTGGAACCACCTACCCCTAGCATAGATGGTGTTGGGTTTTCATTTTTCCAACAAAACCCAACATAGTTACCATAAAACCTAATGTAGTAGCATGCATATAACATTGGAGTTATTGGGTTTTTTCATTTTCCTAGTAGTGGCCAACATAGGCATGATAGTTTCTAGTGGTGGTAGCATGGCTAGTATAGTATCATGGATTTCTAGAAGTTGTAGTATGGTCAACATAGTCATCATGGATTTCCAGTAGCTGTAGTATGGCTAGCATAGTCACCATGATTCCAACATATTCAAAAAAATTCTAGCTTAGTTGTGGTTAAGGCCATCATATTAATAAAATTTTGTTTACATCTTAAAGTATTCAAATGGATTTTGATGGCTTTGGTGTATCAAAACTTGCCATAAATGGCCAATTGCATTGAAAATCATAGCCATTATGCCTACAAATAAATACAAATCTATTAGCAATTATGGTAGAAACTTGCAACATGAAATCAACAACCTAAGACTTATAAAAAACTAGTGTAAACACATTATTCAAGTTCCACAATTGGCCAATTTTGAGAAATCTGTAAAAACTAGCATTTGTGAAATGCATAGCCTTATTTTGCAACCTTGAACACTTTTGAGAGCAAGTCAGTATCTACACTAGGCACTAGAGACTCCCAATTTAATACAATTACATCACCAATAATCAAAATTTGTAGATTTGAATGGAAACCAACAAGGAGTTGTAAATGATTGGGGTTGGAAAGTAACTAGATTGTGAAATTCAGCTATAGAACACAACCTGCTAGCTTCAACAGGCTTCAAATTCTATCCAAATAGCCTTCTTGTGCATTTTAGAACATAATTTGTATACAATAGAACTCTATACTTGAAGAATTTTTCTTGTTATTCAATAAAGTTTATTGTTCTTTTATTGTGAAAATTTTATTTTAAATTTAATTTTTGGTTCATTTTTTATTGAATCTACAATTTTATTTTCTTTGTTTACATTTTCTTAAGTCCTTGGGTAATTGACTAGACTATCCAAGGAACCTTGGATCCTCTCTTTTGGAGGTCCTTAGGATCTAAGGTTATGTTGTTACCACCCAGGATTCTTGGTTCTTCCAATGACCAAATTTTCTAGGTGCTACAAAGTGGATGTATTACAAAATGATAAAAATACTAGATAGACATCAAAGTTTACAAAACTATAGAGGTCTTCAAAAATCCACTAAAGATGAATCTTCTTGTTGTTATTAGCAATGGCAAACTTTCCAACCTTTATTATTATGTTAGTGCTTCCCTTTTTATACAGAACTTTTTTGAAGGATGGACTGAAATTTCTTCTCATCATTCCATGGGTTCAATAATCATGTGATGTTTGAGCTTTTATCATTATATATGCTATTTTGCATGGGCATATCCTCCTTTGTTCTCTTGTTAGCCTTTTTTCCTTTCCTTACAAAATACCTTCAGCCTTAGACATTTTATTTGGCATCATCTAAAATCACCAAAGGATCAACATTATTTTTGATAATTTTTCCTTAATGATTAATCCTTATAAATCCTTATTTAGCTCATATTTCAAAAAAAACATTTAGCATTATGGCTCAAGATGCTTTCATAATAATGTTTTCCAGGGCTCTAAAGTAACTAAAATGATAAAGTTTTTCAAGTTGATTTGGTTAATTTTACTATTACTTACCATCATGTTCAAAAATAGGGTCTTAGAAAAATTTCAAAAATTAAATCCTTATCCCTCCATGATAAATGATCTCAACTCTGGAAGCTTACAAATTTTCAAACAACTAAAATCAAAGGTATGGTTCACAAGATCGAAAATAACTATTGAATTTGAAGGATAGTTCAATATAGAAGTAGTAAAAATTAATCAAAATTGATGAGAAGTAGTCTCAAATCATGCATAAAGTTTGAGAAGTCGGTCATGATATCCTTCAAGATGTGATGTTTTGGTTCAAATCCATGATTAACAAATGTTTTGGCATAACCACTTTTATAGATGTCCATGTGTACCTTAGAAGTTAAATGTAGATCATTCCTTTGTTTCAAATAACACACAACTACCATAGTTGGGATCCTGTACTATACTATACAAAACAATTGGGTACATAATTGCATGCAACAATAAGGTAAATAATGAGATGAGAAAAGATTGCAAAGATTGGAACATGAGGGACCTTACCATGTCCACAATAAGTTCTTCTGTCAATTGTGATTAAGATTACCATCATTCCTATCTAATCAAATTTTAGACCAAGTCCATACCATTAACAATGACCTCACATTGATGTGTGCCTTCTTACCTACCATCATGAGTCTACAACAGCCACAGAGAATAAGCATCACTCAAAATAAAGAAAGAAAGAGAAGAAAAAAGTAGATTTAGAGATTATTAAGAAAGAAATTTGGGTCTTTGTTAAAGTAGTAACTTCAAGCATGGTTAAAATGACTTTCTAGCCCCATAATCAATGCTTGTATCTAAAGAGAACTTTAGAGAGGTGTGCTTATTTCCATTTTATGTTTTGTTATTATTATTATTATTATTTCTAAATGGGAATCATATGTTGTAAAGACATATTTACTTTTATGATCTACAAAAGGAGTGATGATACATTCCATGAGGAGTCATAGGCCTCAAGATAGAAGTCAAGAAGAGAACCCAACAAATTCCTTTAAGGTCATATCCTTTTCTATTCCCACTTGGTCATTTTCCATTTTGTTAAGACATAATGATCAGTAGCTATATTTATTTTCATGTGAGAAGAACTATATTGCTCTCATCATAAATACCTCTCATTTATAGAATTGTAAGGATAGATGATGTGATCTCACTACTTTATACAATTATTTAACCATTCATCTTGATAGCATAGGACAAAGATCCAACACATGATGTTAACTTCTGCATCATGACTAACAACATCATTATTAACAAAAACATAGTAGATGACAAGACAACCACAATTTCAAGTCTAGATTACTCCCATTGTAGGAATGTCACCTCATCTATAAATAACCCATAAGTTGTATCCATGGAGGAATAATTAAAAAGTTAAAGCAATCACCATGAAAATAAAAAATTAGATTCAAATCCCATGCTTCTCACTATTATTCATAAAACAAACCACAAACTTTCACTCTAACTTCTAATCTTTAATTCAAGAGTGAAAACTAACTAATTAAATCAAATTGAGAACATGAGGTATAAAACATAAATTATGAGGATCACAAGGGAGACATTATCTAATCTATGATTTTGCCTTATTATTTCCATGGTGTAACAACCTCAATAGTCCATCAACGTACTCTAATGGTTTACAGTTGGCACAAGCCTCAATGGATCCTCACTTGACAATTATTTAAAGGAAAATTTAGACATTGATTTCAACTTGATGTGGATTCTTCTAGGTATTGAATCCCCTTTCTTGGATGATGTGCTTTCCATTTTATACTGGAAGAGATTACATATTAAATTTGAATTTTTTTTTACAAAATAACCATATTAATTTTCATCAAGGGAATCAATATGGATTGATGCTATTGTAAGGGGATGTTGATTTATATCATGGTGGCAATGTCTATTGATTGTCAATCTTCATAGTGTCTATGATATGGATTGATAGCTTCATTCTATGTAAGGTCTTAACCCTTCTAATACGATGTTATTAATTTTTGTCATGAATACTATCAAGATCAATATAATTTTGATCAATTCAAGTTGCTTCTAGTAATGTGGATTGATATGATTACCCTTGGAATATGTCAAAATTCTTGATGTCAATCCATATCCTACAATAACACAGACTTAACAAAGTGGTTTGTTCATATCATGTGTCATTGAGAAAATCAATGCACTTTGATATAGTAAAATAGAAGAAAAAATGAAAATTGAAGCTATTTCAATGTGGAAACTAAAGCATTTTTGGGTTTATCATAGTCCACTATGAGCCTTTGGCTAGTGCTTGGCCAACAAAGATAATGATATCTTGGTAGGCATAAAAGATAAATGCTATCAAATATATCTAAATTGTAGTTCTAGAAACCTTATTTCATAACCCATGCATTTCTCAAAGATTAACAGCATCACCAAGCATACATATAATCATGATGCCAAACAATTTAAAAAATTCATTTCAAATATATAAAATAGTGATTAAAGTTAAAAATAAAAATTCTTTCCCACCACCTCCGAAGACCTCAAGACCATGTGAGATAGAGCATAGAAGAAAGATTGCATCATTTCCTAGCCCAAAACCCATTTCCCAATAGTGACTACATTGGGCTAGGGTTGTCACTACCAAATCCCAGTGTATTCCATCCAAGAAGCTTGAAACCTATCATTTCCTAGCCAAAACCTCTTTTTGAGAACCCCAAAACCCAACCAAACTAAAAACCAAGATAGTACTTACCACCTTTTCCAATTTTTTACACCTCCAAACATCAACTACACTAAGGGAGAATGTGAATACACTAGGCCAACATAGTCACCCCAAAACCTAGTGTATTCTACCCAAAGTTGATCAAGATCTACAATATAGAACTTAAGTCCATTGTCGGCAAACCTCTAGAATCTCATTGGAGCTTGTTTGACCATAGAACTCACCATTTTCCACCATTTTTTATAGTTTTCAACCTCAACTATGCTGGGGATGATGTGACTATGTTGGGCTAGCATAGACATTGCCAAAGCCCAATGTAGTCCACCTAAAATTGGCCAAAAGTTATCACAAATAGCTTAAAATGCATTTTTGGAAGTCTTAGAACCTTTTCAAAGCTAATATTAGTAATGAAAACTAGTATTTTCCATTTCTTGACCCCAACTATGTTGAGGATGGTGTGACTATGCTAGACTAGCATAGTCACTGGTGCTTCCTAATGTAGTCCACATGTTGAACACCAAAAATAAGTTAAATCTAGTTGCTAGAACACCATTTCCAACTATAGGATCTTACCAAAGCATTTTAGGATCATCAGACCTTGGGGTTAAGCTATAATTCACTATTTTTCCATGCCAAACACCTTGACTATGCTAGAAACTACTATGACTATGCTGGGCTAGCATAGTTACTAGTGTAGCCTAGTGTAGTCCACTTGAAAAGGTCGAAAATAGCTTAAAAACTACCATCCTGGAAAAACCTAGAATCCTACCAAAGCATCCTAAGACCTTGAAACCCTGAGAAACTAGTCAAAATTCATCTGTTATCACCATTTTTCCACTCAAATCCCTCAACTATGCTAGGAACTGCATGCTTAGCATAGTCACAGAGTATTTGGGCCTTCCAAGCCCCAAACAAACACTGAAATTAGCAATTTTGACATTGAAACCGTAGCCAGCAGCACTAGTGATCTTGAAAGTCCATTGACATGGTCTATTGAGCTTGGAAATTCACCAAAAATCATTTTCCATGCATAACTACAATAAGGAATCCTATGACTATGCTAGCCCAACGTAGTCACAATGAAAATGGATTTTGTGGCAACAACAACCAACACTATAACACTTAGAATGGCCCAAAACTAACTCAAGAAGCCCATAACCCTACTGCACCTCATTGAACTATAATTTTACTCTATTTCAGCCTTGGAAACACCAAATTCCACTCAATTATATTGGCATCATGCATGAATACATTGGCCTAGCATAGTCCAATGGGAAGTGCCATAAAACCTACTTCCATTGCCCAAATTTGACCTTCTAATAGCCAATCCAGTCCTCTAATCACCTTGCGCTAATCTAGAAAATTGGAAAAGTGCCAAGAAAAATCTTGGAATCTCATGAATTAATTTATTCCATGTGATTATGCTAGGGCCTACTAGGCTAGTGTAGTCACCAATGGAAACATCATTTCCAACATCCAGCAGGCAAAAAATGGAGTCAAAACTTGCTAATCCTCAATGGCCATCCATTGGGTCAACTATCTAGGCCATTAAGAGAACAAAAGTGACTTTATAGAGATTAAGAAGTCATCCATTCATGTCAAATATGTTGGGGAATTCATGAATACATTAGGCCAGCGTAGTCACCACTAGAGCCTAGCATAGTCACAAGAAAAGTGCAAATTTTACCTTAAAATAGCCTTAAAATGGCTTCTTCAAGTGTCCAAACTCCCTTGGCAACTCCATAGCCTTATACCATGGACCACTAAGCCTAAAACTAGCAACATATATCATCGTTTTACTAGTATTAACCAAGTTTTATCACAAGTATTCTATTATAATGGATTTGACCTTGTTGCATGGTGTTTTAAATTGTTTTGACCATGTTGAGTATTGTTGGCCTTCACTACCATCCTTTAACCTCATATAGCCTCTACATCAAGTTAGCTTCATCACATTTACCTTTTTTTTCTCTATTATGAGCTTTGTTGACCTTTATTTAGTCCTTGATTGGTGTTAACTGATAAGGGTTTGATCATCTCTAACCATCATTTGACACCGCGTAACTATGATCTTCCAAGGTCTTAAACTAGCAACGTGGCTTGCCAAGGCATTAAACTAGCAAAAGCATAACTTTATTCTTCATATTTGATATTATTTCCCATGCTTTCATGGTGTTTTATCTTGTTTTAACCTTGTTTGACCTTTACTCCCATCTTATTTGTCTTCACCTACATCCCCTAGCCTTGGTTGACCTTGCTTGCATTTTGTTTGACATTGTGATAGCATGTGTTTGCATATTTACTAAGGTATTTTACATCATTTTGGCATTATTTAATTATTTTTACCCAAGTTCCACTTAATGTGCTTATGATTGACATGCAGGATTAAAGTATGGACACTTAGAAGTAAATCACCTTGCCTTTGAGCCTAAGTGGGTCCCATGGTGATGTTGAATGATGCATTGATCCTAATTGTCTAGATCTTGAGCTTGAGAGTCTTGTCAACCACATAGCCTCAATAGAAAAACCTCTAGAGTGGCTTGAAATTTTAGTTGAAACCTTTGATCTTGAGACTGATGACATTACCAAAGACTCTCTATAGTTGAGGTTCCTGCCATGACATAGAGTGATCAGGAGAAAACTCTAAAACTAAATTCCTCATTGGAACCTCAACAAGCTCAAGACATCACCAAGGTCCTACAAGAAAACATTAAGACCTTTGCTTGGTCATATGAAGATATTCCAAGTCTAGACCCACACTTAGTACAACACAACATCATACATGATCCTAGCATTAGACCAGTTAAGCAAAAGGTTCATAAAATTATATTTGATTTGGCCTTGGCAGTTTGCGATGAAATCAAAAAACTATACCAAGATGGTTTCATCAAAGCTATTTGTTATGCAGAATGGGTATCCAATATAGTGGTAGTCCTTAATAAAAATGGTAGTATATGTATTTGCATAGATTTCTAAGGTCTAAATAAGGCAACTATCAAAGACGATTTCCCTTTTCCTAGTATTGATCAAGTTATTGATACTACGGCTGGACATGCATTATTATCCTTTATGGATGGATTCTCAAGATAAAACTAAATTAGGATCAACCCAAAACATCAACTTAGCACAACCTTCATGACCCCTTGGGGTACCTTTTGCTACATCATGATGCCCTTTGGCCTAAAGAACACAAGAGCAACCTGCTAAAGAGCTATGATGTATATCTTTAATGATTACATAGATGATATAGCTATGATGATATAGTGTTCTGATGATGTAATTTATTATGCTAATATGAATCATGCATCCTCATCTCGTTCCTCTAGATCTCATCACTCTCACCATAGACATAGACAAAAGAGGCAATTGTCAACTTTAGATAATGATCCCATATATATAGATTTAGTTGATCAATTACATAGGTTAGAGAAAAAACTCTTAGAACAAGAGAGTATAGATAGAGAAAAACATGAATCAATATTTGTATTAGATGAAGAAACAGATACAAAAGTAGGTACAAAAAGAGAAATGCATAAGATAAAAGAGCCACCCACATCTCCTCCGCCTCCAAACTTAGATAGGTCAATTTGGAGATAACATAGGATTACAAAAATTACAAACTTTTATCCAATGGGCTATTCATGATATGGACCTCCTATAGTTAGAAGAAAAGAGTAAGCAGAGAAAGCAATATGAAGATGAAACAAAATCTATAATGCCTATTCTAGTGATAAACAAAAGCATAGAGATAAAAACCCATTTGCCTCTATGTACCTTTATGATTAAGCTACCAAGTTATAAAGCATATCCTATAGATGCACTTATAGATAGTGGTGGAGAGATTTATTTAGCTAGAAAAAAGTATCATTCCAAAAAACTTATGGGAAGATAGGAAAAGGACTTATGTCTCGTTTAATATGCAAAAAAAGGCTATAGAACAAAAGGTGACATTCCCCATTCTTACCCCTTCTGATCAATAGATAATGTTTATAGTACATCAACTAGATCTACTTCCTATAATTTTCTCATCAAAATGGATAACCTAACCTTATTAGAACCATATACTATAAAATCTACAAAATTTAAGCTAAATCATGAAAGCTTTCCTAGAAAATAGATGTATTGTAGTAGGTACCCCTTAAGCCAACCAAAAAAAAAAACCTTCAAATCACTAATGAATAGTAAATCAAATAACCTCCTTAGACATAAAATTTCAAGAAATAAAACAAAAATTATTAACTCTTACAAGTGGCAATCCAACTTGCTTTAGACACAAGAAAGAGCATTGGTGTCACATCGACCTCCAAGATAACATTAAGCCTAAAATTAAGGCACATCATATTGGGATGTCTCCAACTCTACAAAAAGAGTGTAATGAAGAAATCCAACAATTACTTAAAAAATGTTTAATCCAACCTAGCACAAGTATGTTCACCTATGCTACCTTTTACATCAATAAATGTGCAGAATTAGTGCAAGGTAAGAAAAGGTTGGTAGTAAATTATAAACCATTAAATGATCTAATTAAAGTTGTACAACATTCCATACCAAATAAATATGATCTTTTCCAATGACTCCTGCATACTAATATCTATTTGAAGTTTGATTTAAAATTAGGGTTTCGAAAAATATAGGTATACCCTAAAGATAGATGGAAAATGGCATTCACAGTGCTAGGAGGATTGTATGAATGGATGGTCTTACCATTTGGTATCAAGATGACATCATCTATATTTCAACAACAGATGGATCATATTTTTCATTAATTTTCTTTTATAATGGTCTATATAGATGACATACTTATTATGAGCAAGAATCCACAGGAACACTTAAATCATCTTCAATGATTCTATGACATTGTTGATCAAAATGGTTTAGTATTGTCACCTACCAAAATGATTATTACTCAATTGTGTATTAAATTCTTAGGCTTAGAAATAGAAAGTGGAAACATTTCACTCCAAAATCATATACTAGAATCTATTAGAAACTTCCCAAATGACATCAAGGATAAAACACAATTACAAAGATTTCTAGGTTGTGTGAATTATGTTTTAGGATTCTACAAGGATTTGGAAAAAGATAGGAAGATACTCAATGAACAACTTAGTAAGAATCTAGGACGATGTACATCTCAACCCATTTCCATAGTCAATAAAATTAAAGAAAGTTTTAGTGCTCTCCCAAATATTCACTTACCAACAATAGGCACCCTTATACTCAAAACAAATGTCTCATACAAATTCTAGGGAGCACCTCTTAAAGAGGATCTAGAGGGATCTATACATATATGTTGCTATGCTTCAGGAAAATTTGCACCCAATCAACTCAACCATCATAATACCCATAAAGAGTTATTATCAATCATGAAAGGCATAGACAAATTTAGGTTGTTCCTCCAAGAAAAGAAATTTAGTTTAAGGAGTGATCTTAAACACATAGATAAATATCTTAGTATAAAATCCTTAAATAAATTTGCTCATACATGTCTAATTATATGGGCACTCTTTTTAGCAAACTTTGATTTTGAAACACAATATATAGATGGTAAAGCAAATAGCTTAGTTGATTTTCTTACCCATGAATTTCATTTATCATAATAGTCACCACTTGATAGTTTTGTGTTGTCTTTGTACAAATTTACTTATCTCTGAAGGTTGGACTATGCATTCTACTAGACGACTTCATCCTCATGGGACATACGAAGTCTATATGCCAATAATGGAGTAGATTACAGTAAGAAAATCCCATGAAGTTGCATGGGATAGTTTTATTTCTATGAACCAATACATCTCCCCTTATTGTGAAATTACCTAGACCATTTTCACTGTGATGCTCATGCATGATGCACATTTCACCTTAAATACCTTTATCAAAATTGAAGTGTTAGATTTTGAAAGACTCTACTCTAAATCTAATATTTCTTGGCCTTATCACCAACCTAATGAATTCCATGTCTATAAAATCTCTCTAGCCCTCACAAGCACTCCAAATTCACTTTCATTTTGGAATTGGTGGGCCAAGTTTGGCCATACTCCTAACCATATCCCTCTAGGATATCCTAGTGTTTTATTTAATAGGTTAAGAGAGAAAAATGGAGATTTTCTTTATCATGATCACATACATTCTATATTTTGGCACTTTACACAAAGGCATGCCACTTCTCAATATTTCCTGATCTCTTGTATCTCAAAACAGACATGCTGGATGAACTCTTGGGGTTCTGCATTTTACTAGGATATTTTTACTTCAAATGAATATGACATCCAATAGCATTGTGAAGAGCATCAACATGTTCCATTATCTCTTGAAATGTACCACCTTAATGCCAGGTATAGAGAATATCATAGCTATGGTGGCCATGAAAAGGTGTGCTACATTGCTGGTCCAAAAGTGAATCATCTTAGATAATGGTCTAACTCTAAACATGATGATGGATATTTTAGTTCATCATCAAAATAATTGTACTAAAAGTAAGCAGCTACTATAGCCATGATAAAGCAAACATTGTAGATAGTGCTTCTCTTCTTTTGAGGAATTGATAGTGTGATGTCCACTATCTCTTATGCCTATCTTCTTGTTTTGTGTGTAGTGTGGAGTGAGTCACTCAGCACTTTGTGTGGTTATGAAGCTTCACCTTCTCCTATATAAGGTTGTGTTTGGCACCCTAAGAGGCATTCAAGTAGAGATATTTGAGGTGAAGCACATAGCTCTCTCAAAGAATTCCAACTCAAAGCATCCCTTAGGTCTTTATTGTAAGCTTCCCTACTACATCTTGCAATAAAGAGTTGTGCTTGCATATTGTTGTGTTATGCTATTAATATTTTCATTCTGAACCTCTAATAAGCTACTAATGTAATAGAAGAAGAGTGAAAAGTGAGCCTAGTCAAGGACTAGTATCAGAGCCATGTTCTTGACGTGCTCATGAATTTTCCTCTAGTTTCATGTGCATGTGTTGTTCCTTCATAGATCACCAATAGTAAGATGTGTAGTAAGGGCCTAGAAGTTAGGCATGTAAGTCATGTAGCAAGGCAATGAAGAATGCTACTGCAGTGATCATGGCATCTAGTTCACACAACCTTTTAGGTTCTTATTGTGCTTTTTCTTATGTTTAGTGTTTATCACAATTATATTAGTTTCCATTAATAGCTACACTTCATCCTATTCCTAACCAGAAGGACATTTATTCTAGCAAGTCGATTGAATATACATAAAGCCTAAGTTACATGCATATCTCTGAATGCAATCTTCACATCTCTGGTGTTGGCCTACAACCTATAGCTTTGCAATTTTTCTGTGGGGGGAGGTAGATAGGTGGACTGATGACAAATATAAGTATGTTCATATTGTTAAAATAGATATTCACATCCACCCTCATTTCAATTCCAGACTCCAGTACCCATACTGGATTGCTCTGATTGATAGACATTTCAATAACTTTAACGATGCAATCATCACTCAAGCCAAAGAACGACTAGAAATTGATGCTTTAGTTGTCACTCTCCCAGATTTTACTTTATCTTTGTTTTATCCAAATTTATTTTCCAGTCTTATGCCTATAGCTTACATTCCATTAAAAATGGCTCCTGATAGTATATATGCAACCATAGGCACTATGGTAGTTTTTAAGTTGTTCAATACAACTTGCATTAAAACATTTTTGCCCTTAGGCCAACAAGTAACCCATGTTGGCACAACAAACTTGGAGTATGGTGCTAGAATCAATACTGAAGATCTGCTAATCCACACTCAATATCCTAATCTAATAGATCTATAAGAAGACTGCTATGAATATTTAAAACTGAAGAAACATACAAAGAAACGTAGGTATCATGTACATCCAAAACCCTTGGTACTTACAAAAGAAGACCCTCTTCAAACTAGAAGCTCTAGATCTAAGAAGAAACTGGTCAAATTATTTGACAAATCTTTAGATCTTGCAAAACCAATGGCTTAGACTCCTATTCCTTTACCTCCTATGATGATATTTCTTTTTGAAAAAGCACACATGTTAGAACACCAAATAAAAGAGAAAATAAAAGCTACTGAGAAAATGAAAAAATTATTCAAGGAATTAAATATTTCAACAGATGTAGAAAAGGTGCTAGGGACGATCCCTACTTTACCAAAAGAAAAAGCTAAGATAATGGAAGTAGGACCTTCTAATGAAACAAAATCATCTTTCAAAACTATAGAAATAGAAGAATCAATAGGAGAAACATCTTAGGTCCCAACTTTTTGTGTTGAAAAATGCCTTAAAAGTTGTTGTTACCTCACTTTCCAAGTGGAAAAAGGTACCTTATGTTTATATTTGGGCTTGGGAAGGCTGAAAATGCTTTGGAAATTGCCAAAATTGGCATTTCCATGGGTTTTTGTAGGGGTACAACCCCAACTACTCTAGAACCATTAATTCCATCTAAGAAGCTCCATTTCATCTAGGAAGCTCTATTCCATCCGAGAAGTCTAATTCCATTTGGAAAGTCTTTTTCCATTTTAGAAGATGAAGGGATTTGCCAATTCTAGCCAAACATAGTCACTACCAAATCCCAGTGGAAGTGCAACATTGGAACTATTGGGATTTCCAATTTTGGATTTGGATGGCATTTTTCATTTCCATTTTTTCCACAGTTGCCATCATAGTCATCCCAAGTCTTTAGTAGTTGCATATGGCCATTGTAGGTAGCATTTCCCAATGAGGTCAACATTTCCCATCATTTCCAAATTTTTGCACATATTTGACAACTTCTAGCATTTCCCAACAACCTCAGTGTAGTCCACCAAGGCCAACCTAGTGAGGATGAAGTCAGTTTAGTTACAAAAGTCCATTTACTATTTTTAGGAAATGGATGGGTTTTGGCGGCTATGGTGTATTCCAAACTTACTATAAATGGTAACTAATCTAATGATTATAACCATTGTAACCTACAAATTAACACTAATCTATTAGCAATCATGATAGTGGTGTGCAAACCCAAAAATAGTCATTTTCTCCTTATAAAAACCCAACATAGATACTTCATTCTGGTTCCAACTTTTGGAGAAAAAAAAGCATTTTTACATTTTCATATCCAAAGAAGCCTTTACAACCTTACAATCACTTTGGCAGCAAAACTAGTACTATGCTAGACATAGAGACTTCTATGTAATACCATTGCACCAAAAGTGAAATACCATTTGTGATCCCATTATTGATTCTAGTGGAAAATAATGGGAAGTTACTAGAAACTAGAGTTGGGAAGGATCTAGTTCATGGAGCTGACATGGAACATAGCCTACCCTGTCCAACAGACTTCAAGATCCTGCAAGCAACTTCTAGTGCTCTTAGCATAAAATATGTACTTCATGAACCTTATTCTTTATTTTCCATTTCAATAAATTTATAGTTCATGAGATGCAAATTTTAGTTTGTGTTTTCATTTTAATGCTTGTTTTTATTTTAGATTTGCAACTTCAATTTCATTTTCATTTTCATTTTTGATTTCATTTACATTTACGTTTATGTTTTCATTGTCATTTCCATTTACAATTACATAAATCCTTAGGTGATCAATAAGACTATCCATGGCACCTTGAATCTCATTTTTGGAGGCCTTTGGAATTTGAGGTTAAAACTATTTTGGTGCTTGGGATTTTTTATCTTCATTCCAGCAACCTAATTTTCCAGTTCCAATAGAAGGCTTGTAAATGATTTTGTGGATCTGAATTATATCTCTCCTCAAACTTGAGAATATGATTCACATCTAGTCATTTGATGGGGTTGTCCTTCAAGTTCTTGGTGGAAATTCTAATAGCCTTTGAAATGTTCAACATATTTCTTATAGCTAGTAGAGGCTCATCATAGTCATAGCATTCTCTGTTGCCCCTGTCATGGCCATAATGCCTACTATGAGTCCTATTGTGCCTTCATTTTCTATGATGTTCATCCACTTTCTATTTTTCATGCCCTTGGTCCCTATTGTCTTGATGGGATCTATGATCATCCCTATCCCATTGTTCATCTCCATCATGATCTCTATTGTTCCTTCAATGGTCCCATCCTTTACTTATCCTATCAGAGATAGAGGAGGAAAATGATGAGGATGAAGAAGAAGATGAAGATGAATGGAAATTAACACTCAAACAATGCCTACTACCTCCTCTTCTTTGGTCCCTACTTCAATCACCATATTTATCTCTCTCTTGGTGTTTGTCATTATTCTTATCTTTGGGTGATTAGGTATGGCTCCCATGTTTTAAGGCTTCTTGGTCTTGAGACCCATTCCTTCCATCACCAAGGTTGTCCATAGTTGATTGCAACCTTTGGTTAAGGATCTCCCCATCAAATAAAGGGGGAGAATTAGTGTATTAGGATCATCCTAAAAACAAGTCCTCACCATCTTTGTGTGGTTGGAAGAATAAGTGGGTAGGAAACCTTTTGTTCATTATAGCCTCATATTAGGCTTCCATTTGCTGATCCTTCTTTCATTGGACCTCTGTGGGATGATAATCCTGATAGAGGTGATATTGAACCTCAAAATTGGCATTAAGTCCAACAATGCTAAACTAGATGAGATTATTCAATAGCATCGCAGGAATAGATTGGTTAGGAGGCAACATGATGTTGCCTTCCATGTTCCTCCATTTCAATTACTCATCCTAATGTAGGATGAAGGTGAAATATGAAGTGTAAGGATTTGAATGGGTATAGACAACCTAGAACTACTAGGGCACTTGCATTTTCTGACCTTCTTATCTTTGAATGGACCTGCTAGTGAGTGGTAGTGGAGATTCTTCCCTATGACAAGAAGCCATTAGTGATTATTTAGAAATAGTGTGTGTTTGTTATTACTATATCCTTAATGATTTAGCATTAATTATCCTTTACAATGTCTTTAAATGATTTCACTATCTTTCCTATGTAGTGCACTTAGCTATACTAAGTCCCCAACAATCGCACCAATGATGAGCAGCAAGTAGTCCCTACACCCAACCATACAAATCATAAGCGTTGCACTAGCAATCTAGTTGAATTTCATGAACTTATTCCCTAAATGCACCAATGGGCAAAGATAGTCACTTAGAAATGTGATTGTTTTCTTTTTGGCTTCACTTGTGTAAGTTCAAGTGTAAGCCAATGAACATGATTTTTATTTATATTTTATATTTTATTTCATTTAATCTAAGTGTGAAACAAAAGAAATTAATGGTAAATTAACTAATTAGCTATCTAATATCTTAATCTAACTATCCTACTAACATAAGCATCCAAGTCCACCTTCTATGCACATCCTAAACTCGTTATAAATGCTACTAGGTTACAAAGTGCTACGCTACTAGGTGAATCAAGTGATAATACTAGTAGGATTACCAAGTGTTAATGATATGTTTGAGGTGGTCCTACTTATGTGTTATTATTAAATGTATTAATTAAATAAGAACATGAATATAAAATGCATAAGTAATAAAGTGCATGAAAGAAAACATTAATTTATTCTTAAGTGCTATAAGGAATTCTAAGAATCTTGTCTTTATTGTTGGCACATTAAAGTGTTCAGGTACATTGATGTTTGAATGAAGATTCATATAATTCTTAAAGTCCTACTACAGACACTCAAAAAATATTCTAACTCTAGTAGAAGAAAACTAAAAAAACATGGCTACTCTATCGACTTAACATGTCATAAATGCAGTGGGTACATGCATTTATATAGGCAAGACTAGACACTATGTCAATGCATTTACGTTAGCGCATCTAACCATGCATTGATGGGGATATGTCAACACATGTCCATCAACACAACCTATCAAATGATTCATCAACTTCCTATCCACAAATTATAATCTAATTGCATGCATGCACTTGTGACTTGTATGGTAAAATGTTGGGATACCCTACTGCTCATTAGTAACCATGGAAGTAGATTATTTTTAATAGAAAATTATCTATTTTAAGTTTATCTTTGGGCTACATGTTATTTTTTGGGCTTTAGTAACTTATTAGTATCATCATTGACCAAACCTTAGCGTGCCCTTGTAATTATAAATACCTAGTAATCATTCCATTAGAAATCTTGCATTTGCCTTGTCAATGTGTGTGAGAAGGACCTAGAGAGAAAGACCCTACTAAATAGGAGAGAAGCTACATGCTAGCCTATGCAACCTTGAAGATAGATCTATGTAAGTTTTATATTGTTTTCCTACTGAATTCTCAATTTAATATCTCTCATAGATCTAATTATTAATTTGGTACTTTCACATAATATTTGAAGCCTCCCTATGAGATCTTAATCATGTGAGGGTTTTGGTTAGTAGAGGTTTGTTTAGGTAGAAAAATCTATTATAATGTTTTGTTTCGGGTTTTAGCTTCATAAGGATATTTATACATTTCATTTTAAATGGCATAATTTAGTATAATGTAACTTTTAATGCAAATTTCTATATTTTGAGTTTGGATCTATAATTTTGTTATTTGGACATCATCAAATTATGAATTTGATTTGTTTTTGTTCATATTCACTTTCTATTATTTTTATTCAAATTTTAGCATGACTTTTTAAGGTTTTGACACTTATTTTAGACCTTTTGGAGTTGAATCCTTTGTCCATACATTGTGTATTATAGAACCAAATTACAAGCATTCTTGCATAGGCTTTGAGATATTTTTCTTAGGGCATATGGCTATCATGAAAAAGGTTGCTACATCACTACTCTAAGAAAGCTATTAATAAGAAAATTAAAAACAACATAGAAAAAAAATTGAAGAAGATTTGAAGAAGTTACAAATAAATAAATATCTACATTTTCATAGAGGAAAATTGTAAAAAAGAGCTCATGTAGTTGGCCCCAATTTATTAGGATAAGGTTAAGAAGATGATGATGAAAGGATATCTTGAAGAAAAATACTAGTTTACACAAGGCTCTTTCTCAAATTATGTCTTACAACAAAGAAATTCAAGCAAACAAGATGATGTAAAAAAATAAAAAAGTTGAATTAGAGGACTGATGGGACGCGATATCGCATCGGCTGCAATATCACGTATGCAATATTGTATACGTGATATTGCGACTTTCCCTGCGATATCACATACGCGATATCGTAGTCCATCTCCAATTCTATAAATAAGAGGCGGTTCTCCCTTGTTTCTCCATCTAGATCTAGATCGTAGCCAAACTCTTGCCATTTTTCCATTCTAGAGTTAGAATAATTTCCATGTGCCCGTAGTAGGAGTCCCAAAGTGAACGGATCTTTATTCGAGCAATTTTGTACCTAAGCACACAATTGTGTAC
This sequence comes from Gnetum montanum, assembly GCA_015680685.1. NCBI lineage: Eukaryota > Viridiplantae > Streptophyta > Gnetopsida > Gnetales > Gnetaceae > Gnetum > Gnetum montanum. The sequence goes on along the minus strand of MNCI01038068.1, from coordinate 484,718 downwards.
GACAATAAAGATAAAATTTGGATAAACCTTGCAGTGCATGGACTAAGCTAATGAGGATTTAATTACTATTGAATGTTTAAATGCTTTCTTAGGACTTAATCTCTCTCAACCCTCAACTCTCATAGTTAAGTACATTCAGTACAACTGCCTCGAGCACGTGCGTTATGCTTGGTAATCCCAGTAACGAATAACGTTTGGTAATCCCAGCAACATTGCATTGGTTCAGGGTGTGAAACGGCAAGTGGGAATGGATACTGATTCTAGGGTAATTAAGGCTTAGTTAGTTAAAGTTAATTACTTAGTATCTTCACCCTTTCCTCTCTTAGCATAGGCGATCAAAACATAAAAGACATAAAAATCACATGCCTCAGGCTTACTTAACCATACAATCGTGAAAAATACAAGCTTGGGAGGATAATGACTGGTTAACCTTAGGTGTTCCATAAGGCGTGTAGGCACTTAGTTTGTGGAGTTCGACCGGATCGCATGTGTAATGCTCGTATTTGTATGGTTGAGTGTAGGGGTACCTCGCCACTCATCAAGGACATAACTCAATGAGGGGATATCACACTTGCACTAATAGCAAAATTGTTGTCAAGAAAAATTAGATGGATCCTTAATAGTTGTGACTTACTTCATAGGTCTCCTTACATTAAACACTTTATTGAATATTAAGTATTAAATTGTAATTGTCCTATTAATGTTGGAAATGAAGAGAAACTCAAAATTGAAAGAAAATGTAAGGTTCAACTTACTTTGGATTATGGCCATAACATCATAATTGAATATGTGTATTATATTCCTATAATTATGTGTCCATTACCCTCTATTGGATACATTGCCCAAATAGAACATGGAAATTCTATTACTAATAATGGATGCATAATCTCAAAGTAAGGCAAAGTAATTTTAAAAGTAAAAAGATCATCAAAAAATTTGTACTACATTGATATGATTTTAAGCAAAATTCTGATCAAGGGTAGGTTGCTCATCTTTCACAAATTTAAGCATAATATCCACAAGTTCCTGAGAAAGTCATTGTAAATGAGCCACTCTAAAAGAAAACTTGCAACAACAAAATCAATGATGCATCAAAGCTTCAAGACAAGTTCAAGAAGAAGCTAAACAAAAAAATAGTTTCAAAAAATATGAAGAAACTCTACCAAGTAGGCAAAGGATCAACATCAAACTTATCATAAAGATAATACATGATTAGCTCAAGGTTGAATTCAAGACTTAAACTTCTTATTACCTTCTAAAGAAGGCATTGTTGTGGAGTAGGATGCATAGAAAGTGTACCAACGATTTTTTCCATTCTAGAAAAGATAACATTTTTGGACTTCTCAAATCATATACTTATAAATTAACTAGCAAAAAAAGAGATGAAACTTACCTTGACTTACCTTGCTTGCCAATGAGAATAGAAGAGTAATGGAGTTTGATATGAGATCTCCTATCATGAAGTACCTCCTCATCTTTAGGTTCTCTTTCATTAGATTGTGTATGTGATGTCTCCACTTGTTTATGTTCTTTATGATAGAACCCTTGATCACTTAATGCATTATTTTCAATTCTCCATTTCTCTTCATTTTCAACTACTAGTGCCTACACAATTTCCTTACCAAAGCCTTTTTGACAAGACCAAGAATTAATCTTGTTTTGATCATTAAGAGGATATTTAAGAGTTTGCTTATGACCACAATTTTTACATGCAAATAAAGTATTTTTCTTATGATCAAAATTATCAAACCTGACTATGATTAAGCTTGAATTTTCATTTGTAACTTCTTCCAAATTTTTTGGCTATCTTTCAAGAGTCTCATCTTCTTGAACATTAGTACATTCANTCTTTTTCAATTTCTCATCATTGGATTGATTCTTTGGTTGTGCCTTTCTATCACTAGGACATTCAAAGGACATATGACCTCTTCCTCCATAAACCCAACATTCTATAAAAGAGAAATCTAGGTTAACATTCAAAACGTTTTTACCTCTTTCTCTACCTTTGAGTAGATTGGGTCTTTGTTGAAATGGCCCCTCATTCTTCTTATTAGCAATTGTTAAAAAAATGCTTATTGGACTCCTTCTTCTTAGAGGTAGTCTTTAGAGCTACATGTCTTTCTTAGATCACTCCTTTTGAAATTCATTTCATAAGAAATGAGAGCACTTTGAAGCAATTCAAATTTCAAGGTTAAGAAATTTTAAGAACCCTTGCATTCTACCTTTCCAATAGGTGAAGTCAAATCCATCAAAATGGGTGGCTTTGTATAAGATGTCCCATCCATTATTTACTCTTAAATTTGATGATGACAAAGAAGAGTACCAATCTTTAATATCACTTGTCGATCATTGAACTTAGAAAGGGGGGATGAATAAGTTCCCCAAATTTAAATTCTTTGGACAAAGCACACACACCAAATTTAACGTGGTTTCCTAACTTGGGTAGTCCACACTTGAAGGATAGATTGCAAGCACACCTCTGAACTTTGTTGCTCTCAAATATGATTTGAAGGATACCACACCCTATACAAGATCTAAGCTCCACTCTTGATTGTTATGATGCTTCACCAACCACTCAATCTCGTAAGTTCCTGACAAGCTTAGAATGTGGTTTCCAAGCTCCCACAACCTTTACAATCTTGAGCTCTACTCCAAAGCGTTGTTGCACTACACCAACACTCAATCCCACAAGATCCCAACAAGCTCCAGCAAGATGCCTTCCTGCAAGAAGCACATCAACCTTGTAGGGAAACAAGGGAGAACAATAATTACAAGGGATGAATGCAACTTAGTTTTTTTGATCCTTGCACTTTTAGGTACAACACACTTTATAATGAACAAAAGATAATATAATGAGAAGCAACAATGATTACAATGATTGTCAAATGATTACACAATGATTATACAAAGGCTTGCACTTTTCTCAATGAGAATAATGTTTTCTTATAGCCACTATGTTTCCAAATCCATCTTGGAACTCATGCAATAGTTAACAGTCATGGAAGATGTATTCTTTGTGTCTAAGACATCTTTCTACATTTGGCCTCTATTCTAGGAATATGTCTTCATCTAGTGAAAGATGTATTTCTATAACTAGTCTTCTTTCTAGGAAGATTTCTTTGTTTGAAGAAAGAAATTTTTCTAAAATTGGTCTTCATTCTAGGAAGGCATTTTTTCCTGATGAAAAATGTCTACTATTTTGTAGAGATGTCTTTGCCTGTGCATTATTCAATTTTGCCAAGACATTTTCTATTTCTTGAAGACATCTTTCTTCACCTTCCTTTGCATGATGAATTCTTTGTTCCTTATTCATAACCTTGAACTTCCACATGCTTCAATGATGATAAATTTTCTTGTGAGTTATTTGGTCCTTGTCCACATTCTTAAATTCTTACATGTTCGCTAGAGATCTTGGGAATGACCTTCTCCTTTAAGCTCTAAACCAATTCATTCCTTGTCATCAATGTGGCTTTATCTCATCTTAGTTTCCCATGTATGTTGTCCTACAAATATAATAACCACACAACCATACAAAAAACTTTTGACTCCATTTTACTTAATGTTTTAACACACCAAAAGGTCCACAAAGATGATGTTTTACAATAACTATTCCAATGTGTTTAGAGTTTGTTCATAAAAAGAACATACTTTGACAAACTACCCCATCAAACCCAATAAAAACCTTTGCTAATAAGAGAAAAAAAAGTGTTAAATCACAACAAAGACTATAAATTAATATATTATTGACTTTCTCATCAAAATTCAACAGATTTCCCATAGGGAGTAGACCCCTTTGGGAAATCACAAATGGCTTTGGAGATTATGCAACACGCTAACCCTACTAATTCCATATGGCCTATAACAAATAGTAGGCAATGGTAGAATTGTTGCCACCCAACTAAATGGGAAAGATATAGAATAGGATTGGTAAATTATTACTAATAAAAAATTAGGTTGTGAAGGTTGTGGTGTTATACAATAAATAAGCACAATCTACAACTACATGAACTCTTTGCTCAAAGGAAGTACTCATGGATAATCTAAACAATAATGTGTAGAGATAAAGGCCACTCCACAACCCAATTTTGAACCATAGATGAGTAGCTCACTATATCAAGATGGACAAGCTAGCTATGGTCCATGATGTGTGTGAGGAACAAATGCCGACTAAAAGAAAACTAATTAAGAAATTGTAGATGGTAGATAACATAACCTAAATGTGTTGATGATAGGTCATTATGTTCCATCAAAAGATCAAAGTCAATTGTTAATGGTGATAGAAAGTTTGATCTTGATTCCCACGCTGCTCAGGACTTAAAATTTCCTTGATGTACAACCATATGATTGGCTGCACAATGGGAAGGCTATAGCTTTGGCTTTATGATCTCTTTTACCATTTTTTTTGGCTATTTTTTGTTATGTTTTTCATTTATGTCTTTATCAAGCTAATGTTTTGTATATGTTTATCAATCTTAGGACTTTTTTTTTGTCTTTCTAGCCTAGTTTCTCATGTAATAACTTTTTGTTTACCCTATCCTAGGCACATTTTTTTAACATGCCTATTTTTCCTTCCTTTTGGTTTAATCCTTTTTGTAATTTCTTTTTTCTATGATTTTTCCTCCAATTTATTAATATAATTAACCTAAGTTCCCACTCAAAAAAAATAAAAAAGGCTATTATTATTCTTCTGAATAGTTAAAGTTCTATCCAAACAGTTCAAAAGGTTATTTAAAAAATAGTTTTAAGAGGCACTAATGTCATATAGAATTTGGCACTCTAGACCAAGTAGTCCATTAATAAGAAATGAGAAAAAATGAAAAAGAGGTAATGTAAAGCTTGCATCATGTGCTACAAATCTGTGAACACTTAATAGTTCATGATTAATTATTAATAGGAAGCTACCATGAAGATAACTTATCAAGCACTAAAGTAGGAATCATGAAATTATTAAAGTTCCAAAAATCATTAACAAAACTTCAAGCTTTCTAAATGTGTTTTATAGAAATAGAGCCTAAGATAGTTATAAATTTAGGGAAAAGAACCTAGTTTTAAAAATGAGTATAATTTAAGTAATCACCACTCAAACTCATAACCTATTAGACATAAAACAATAGGCTCACCATTTAAACTATACTTTGATGGAAGGAACACTTTTGATTTAAAAACATGGAACCACCATTGTCATAATATGGATACTCTCTTCATACATCAAAATTTAGGACTACATTTTTCTCAGAACAACTTTTTACATTCATTTTACTATTATTATAAACATCATAAATAAATGTAGTTATTATAATAGTAGAATATTCATATTGAATTATGAAGTATTAACCTACATACATCATCAACCTTAGTTTAAGTTTAATTTCAATGAAAATATATATATCATCATCTTAACCTTGTCCTAATAATATTGGATTAGCTACATGAGTTCTCTTTCATCATTCACCTATAACAAGAGATATATGTTAATCTATTTATAATGATTTGAAAGAGAGATCATTCAAGGAATTTGGTATAGTCCTATACATGGTTGCCAACTTGATGCTAAAATCCTCTTTTTGCACCTAATCTTTAGACTCTCATTTGAGTAAAAATGCTACAATGAAAATGTCAAATCCAAAGAAAAAAGCACACATAATGCACATGTAGGTACCTTTTAAAAATCTTATCATTTTTCTAATTAGTGTGTGTGCAAGCATACACAAAAGACTTTTAAATGCTTTAGCTAACAAATATGCTTCATCGACTGCTGATGAATCATGGTTTGTCAGGTGCTGATATCAGACCCTTGACATCGGACCCTTGATATCATCACGTGTTGACATCGAACCCTTGACATTGGACCCTTGATATCAACAGTAGCTAACATCGGACCCTTAGTATCAAGTACGCGATATCACGACCTGGATAACGATATTGGATACACAATATCGTGATTCCTATGTAAACCTATAAATACACATTTGGGTGCACATGAAGGGGGGAGAAAGTAAGTAAGTGTAGTAGTAGAGTCTTTTTGTTCATTTTTAGTTCATCTCAATCCTTTTCCTAGTGCATGCCCATAGTGTGATGATTGTAATTGTATGGAACCTTTATTTGAGTGTGACGTACTTGGACATGCACATGACCGACAATAAAGATCAAGATTACTTCATGATTGCAACATTCACTTACTTTTAATTACTTAACTATTATTGTTATTTATTGTTTTCTTAATTAATATTTCCTTACCTTCATTTTCTATCCATGTTATTAAACACGGAATGAGTACGACTTAATCATGAGCATTTAAGTGTGACTATTTGGTATCCCAATAACGTATCTAGGAGTGTTTAAGTAACATGTGCTTGGTAATCCCAGAAGTAGTACACGGTCCAAGATGTGTACAGATTCTCATCGCACTTAGGCTAGCTTAGATTTTTCTTCTCATTCCCTATTAGCTTAAAACAAAGTTATTTTCCATTGCCTCTAAGAGTAGCACTAGCTTAGGACCACATCATACACCTCACTCTAGACTAAATCATACGTGACAAAGCAAATACTAGTCCAAGTGTGAAGACAGCAAACTGTAATCAACATGTAACTATCTAGATACCACAACTAGCCTATCCATGGAGTTCGACCAGATTGTGAATGAATGCTCGTATTTGTATGGTTAAGTGTAGGGGTACCTCGCCACTCATCATTGGCATTGTTGCTAGGAATGGTGCTAGTTATTTAGATTAGCTATATCATACAAGATTGCTGTAATAAAGTATTCATGATATATCTTTTAGAAAAGAAATTAATTTTAATTAATTCATGCACAATTCACAACAATGTCTCTCTCACAAGACTATGAAAATGCAACAACTAGTGACGCAATTCATTAGAGAACCAACGAATTATATGATGATGAAAATGAAGTTTGGAGTACTCAACCTTATGCAGGGATCCCCTATATTCATGAACATCCCAATGGTACTCAAGAACTCTTGTCATCCAACTCTAACACCTATAGTGAGGATGGGACATCCCATAGAATGAGGGGGCCTGTAAGGCCTGGGACCTTCTCAATAGTTAACAAGAATTTATCTAGGGATGATTGGAAGACTTACAAAAGTCATGATGAGTTTTCTAGTTCTTTCTCTTCCTCTACCCCTTCAACGTCAGGTCATGACATGGATGACCATCTTTCAAGGGATCAATGTAGAACTAAAAATCAAGCTCACAAGAAAAATCGAGAATGCCAACATGAACAAGGACAACATTGTTCCAACTCACAAATTCATAACCTACTTAGTGACGATGAACCCCTACTGGCCACTAAGAGCCTAATGCATATACAAGAGGCTATTCAAATATCCTATAGGCATCGCAAAGAAATTCGTCTACCCAAGCTTGATTTAAACAAATTTCCCAAGTTTTCAAGAGGCTATGATTTAGATCCACAATAGCATTTACAAGCCTTCTATGATGCCT
>MNCI01038068.1:456356-473888 GCA_015680685.1 Gnetum montanum | reverse complement strand
CTTCAGGAGTAGCGTTAGCATAGGACCACATCATACACCTCACTCTGGACTAAATCATACATGAAAAAGCTAATACTAGTCCAGGTGGGAAGACAGCAAACTACAATCTATAAGTAACTGTCTAGATACCACAACTAGTCCATCTTCGGAGTTCGACCAGATCATGCGTGAAACACTCGTATTCATATGGTTGAGTGTAGGGGTACCTCGCCACTCATCATTGGTGTCGTTACCGAGGACGGTGCTAGTTATCTAGATTAGTTATATCATACAAGGCCGCTATATAGGAATTAACAATATATCTTTTAGGAAGAAATAATTACAAAAAGTCACATACAAATTCACACACAATTTCATAGCCTACAATACTATGATAATGCCACATCTAGTAAGGCAATTCATTGGAGAACCAACAAATTATATGACAATGCAGATTGGAGTACGCAATCTAAAGTGGGGTTTTCTTATAAACATAAACAAAGGTAGCATCGTCCCAACACATGAAAGCATAACTTACTCGATGATGATGAACCCCTACTAGCCACTACAAGCCTAACGCAAATACAAGAGGCTGTTTGAATCTCCCGTAGGCATCATAAAGAGAGCCACCTACCTAGGCTCAATTTAAACAACTTTCCCAATTTCTTAGGAGGCTATGAATTAGATCCACAAGAACATTTACAAGCCTTCTACGATGCTTGTGCATGGAACAACATTGATAACGGTTGGCAAAAACTCAAGCTCTTTCCTATGACACTCATTGGCCAAGCAAAAGTATGGTATAGATCATTAAAAGCAAATTCAATACGACATTGGCAAACAATGGTAGAGCTCTTTAACAAAAGATATCAAACTTATGCAAGAGTGTCAACCTTGAGGAAACAAATCCAAAAGTGGAAACAAGCACAACANAAGGTCAACTGTACGAACTACAAACCCATCAATTCCAAGAGCTTATTAAGTGGGTAGCAAAAGAAAAAGGAGAAATGGCTAGATGGGAGAGTGTTGAAAAACATCAACAAGACAAAAATCTCAACTTAACAAAGGTCCATAATCACAAAAGGGAGAAATAAACCTATCTCAAGGAGTAGGAACCATCTTTGCCAGTACAACAATCATTAGAGGAAGTTGAGGCAAAGATCAATAAGGTGCTAGAATGGATGCATAAAAAGTGTGGGGAATATATCAATATTATTAGAGATAGAGTTTTGACAACCTGAGAAGCAAGACAAAATATCATTGGACAATCAGAAAGAAGGGATGAGGGAAATAAAAGCTCGATTGTCAATCATATGTATGAATGCAACATTTGCCTATACGATCACCCCAAGGGCCAATGCCCAATCTTGTTACATTTATATAAGCATTGGAAAAACACTTTACACTCAAAGTTTGTATAGAGATACTGTATTCAATCACAGTGGTAACAATCCTAGTCATGGGGGAAGCCATCCCTAAACTGGAGACACCCTTCATATCATTCAAATCAAAATGCTTATCTAGTCCAACATCCTATTTCCCCAACTGGGTCAACATACTCTATCTCACCGCATTATGATTCTCCTCGGTACTATCAGCCCATGTTCTCAACACAACCACCACCTTGTGTACCTTACACTTCTCCTAAATTTCAACGTTCTCATCCTTCCCCTCCTTCTACATTGCCACCTACTATTCCTGAAGTGTCTGCACCACAACAACAACCCACGAATGTTACTTGTGCTACTATTGCCAATAGTAGTGAGAGACCTCCTCAACATTGAAGGCGTCCCTTCTTTAGACATGACCGTAAGAAGGGACAATACAATTCCAAGGCCACTACATTCTCTAGCTCAGCACAAGTTTAACACTGTGATGCACCCTTCTCTTCAAACCCAACGCCTTGTGTTACTTCATCAGGGCCACCAATTAACACTCCAACAACCATACCGCCCAATGAATACAGTCATGGAGAGTGACATCCCAATCCTTGCATACCATCTTATGGTCTCAAGTATCATAGTGAGTCAACTCTTTACCAGGGAACCACATCCTATAAATTGCCCCACTATGTTTACTATAATTAAGTGTGTGAATCCCAATGGGGTAAGTATGACCAAGTTTCAATGTTTCCAACATGCAAGGATCCTACTCTTTTATTTATTAATCCTTGCCATGCTCAACCATTTAGTTATGAGGGATATTCCCCATTTTAATAACAAGAAGGATTAATAAATATGTTTTCAATTTTTTTAAAATTTTACAATTTTTTATTTTTTGTTTTCCAGTTTTCCACTTTTCAAATTCTTGTTTTATCTTTTTTTCTTTTTGTCTTTTTATGTTTTTATAAGTAATCTCATCTACAAATAAAACACTTATGTGACTCATTGGTTGAGGTGTTTTCTATGTTATCGAGTCTCAAACAATCAATTATTTGGACAGTGAGCTCATTACACCCACTCATCCATTCTACAAATAAGAGGTTCTATTCGAGAGTACAGTGATATTCTTGACATTCTTAAAACTTAAAATTAATTTTGTGTTCATTGTACCCATAATGAAGAAGGATGGATCAAGAGGGAATGATTAGGGTGTGACATCAAGGGGACTTGTGGATTCTCTTTGGTGACGTCTATGAGAGTTATCACACAATGTGGTTGTGCTAAGATCCTTGTAAATCTAACTCAAAATGGGAGTAAGAGTAATCAAAAGGTACTCAAAAATCCAATGTTGTTCTAGGGGGTCCCACTGGAAAGACATGCACCCATGCCTGAAGGTTGGCAGCTTCTCTGGATTCAGCAATAAAAAAATAAGAAAAAAAAACAAAGCAAGTGTCACAAAGCAAAAATCACTCCTCCCTTGAACAAAATGCCAAGTGATCGTACACCTTGTTGTTCTGGTACTCTAATAGTTGCTCATCATGGGATGAAACAATGCAATGTCACTGATTAGAGGAATGGACTTGATCCTGATCTTGGAATGATAGGTTATTGACACATTAATCATGCCTTACACACATGATTCATTGTACCTTGGGTTAGTTACCTCATGTCCCAATCTCTACAATCCCTTCTATAGTCCGTCTCATCTCGCTATTCATGTAATTGTAGCTCATGTCTCGTGGAGCATAGAATTCGTACCTCATTCTAGTGATACTTACATGTGTGTGCTTTGTGGAACCAGTGTGGATTACATTTAACCCTTCTAGTGCCTACAGACATTTTAAGGTGTGGTTACACAAGGGCATTATAGGTTGCAACCTGCTTTGGGGAGGACCCACTTGTGTAATTTGTTGTAATTTGCACTCATAACACATCTTCCACACACCATTTATTAACCTTAGCATATTGTCAATAATATTCTTTCCCTTATTGCTATCCCTCCAATTCAAACGTTCCTATGAACCATCACATAACCTTTTTCTCCATTACCACCCGAGGTCCTTACTGATAAATTCCACACCATCATAATTTTTGTGCCTTCAAAACTAGTTGAATTACCCTAGAACCTTTTAACAATAGTCCAAATGTCCTTAGTTTCCATCGTTACTTTTAGGAAAATCTTAAAAATTTGGCATATTCCATAGTGCCCTAACATAGATATGCCACAATATCGCGGCCGACGTGATATCGCATCCTTGATATCACGTACGCAATAACGCGTCTCAAAAATATATATATACGTGACCCCCCTATGCTACTTAACATCATTTGCAACTGTTCACATGGGGGACGTTTTTCCAATTTCTCTCTACAACTCGCGATTGCATGCCCCTTGCTTTCATATCCATAACTCGCTCACTAGTCCTCTGATTTTCATTTTGTCAGCCTACTTGAACCTAGAGTGTTCAGCTTAGTCGTGGGGGAGGGGTACACGCTAAATAGATTCATAACATTTTTGAAAGTCATCATCACCCGAAGGACATTATCAAGGGTAATTAGTTACAAAATTAAGGATAAATGCACCAAAAGCATTTTCATCCCCTTAGTTATACCAAGAAACGACATTTGGAAACCACCTAAGCAAAGAGAATTAAATATTATAATCTTTTGGGAAATGTCACATGGAGATAAAACAAATTCATTAAGGAAAGTAGTAAGGTATAACCTAACTTTGGTAACAACCTTACTAATGATGGGCCCCATGTGATTGCAGATGGCCTTGAAACATGGAAAACAAGAAGGTCTTGCTCAAGGTGGAAGCAAACGACCTAGGAGAGGTGAAGAATAAGTTCCTGCCGAACAACATGCAGAGTAAGAGAAATAATCATTTAGTATCCACCAAGAGGACCCTGCTACTGTACAATCAAGGCAGGTAAAAGAAGGAGCTGCTACAACATTTGAACAGGGACAACATCTCACGTTGCCCCAAGATTGTGTTCAGGCCATCCATGAAAGGTCCATATTCACTATAGTGATTGTGAAATTAAACTTTGGATCTTTCGCAAAATTTTCTCTGGAGACCGTTAGGGATCACCTCAAAGGATCCCCATTATGGCCTATCCTCTCTAAAAGTGGTTCCTGGCACTTAGGGGAATCATTCAATGTGCCTGTTATGCCACCGACAGATCTTATAGGAGCATGGGATGCTCAAACTCTAGCCAGAACCTCAATGACTCCTACAGAACATGAGGATGTACTTGACTGATTGCTACAAATAGAACAAGTAATGATGTCCTTGTTTGACATCCCACAAGATGTTATAGTAATACAATCATACCTCATTTCCACCAAAGGGAAGTTGGTCTTGACAGAGAAGAGGGCCAAGCATGCTGAAGCAGAAGTGCAAAGATTGCAAGAAAGGCTTATGACCCTACAAGCAGCACAGCAGGATCCCTCTCAATTCGTTCCTGCAAACTAGCTGGACACTTTTAGAACTGAGAAACTTAGTAAATTGATGGCAGAGAATAAAAGGATAGCGGAAGAAAAAGAGAAGGTTGTTTGGGATGCCTCTACGACACAAGCATAGACTTACGCACACACCAAGGCACTCAAAGCCTTACAAGAGGAAAACAAACAACTTGTTGCTGACAACCTTCGGTTGATCTCTGTGGAGAAACAAAAGAATGTTCCCAAAGAACATTTTCAATAGTTGCAAGAACAACTAATCAGGGTCAAACAAGACATGAAACGTTTAGCCAGGAAAAATTGAACCCTCTTGATGGAGGAGGTACGTGGCATCTGTCAAAAGATGACCACTGAAATAAGCACATGGCAGAATGAGGCTAAACAACATGAGAAATTGGAGGAGCATTTTCGGGACCAGGTGCGGATGTATAAGCAAATCATCGAGAAGGAGATCCATATGGCCAAGGCCCACATCAATGTTCTCAGTGCTCAACACACTGACTGGTGAGCCATATTGGACACATATGTGTTTGCCCATTAAGCGGAAGTTAAGAGCTGGGACTTGCAGATCCAGGACCTTACAGAATACATGGAGTTGGCAAACCTGCAGTATGCCAACCTTGCCATGTTGACAGCAGGGCACCCGAGAATAAAGCTCGAGCAACAATTAGCCACCACCTACATCAAATATGAAATAGAATTTGTAGAATGCAAGAAAATATTGCAAAAATTGGAGGTCAAAAATTTTGAACTCGAGGTGGTTAAAGCAAGCTACCAAGGGTAGAAAGGTGTTGCAACAAACTTGGCTCGACAGCTCACAGATTTTCAAGAATACAAAGATAAAGCCAGAGCCTACAAGGAGGAACGACAGGTGTTTATGGCTTGGTATGTCAAGGCAAATAAAATGTTTCTGCAACTACCCTGCCCATGGAAGGTGCCGACCCCATCAAACATTGAAACATTAGCATGGACGGCATAGGATCCCTGAACTAAAGAGGAGAAACTCTAGGCCATACTTCAATGCCATCAAATCCCAAGACCTAGAGCACAAGACAAGGGAAAGGCACCCATGGAGGAGCCACCGCCACCAGGAACTACATGAGTTCCACCCAGTTTTGTAGCTATAGGATTTTCTTTTACCTTCTTTGTATTGTGTTGTGTCTCAATTTTTTTCTAATTCCACACTACGGAATGAATCCATTCTTGTTAATCAATAATCCCATACCTATCCATTGTGTAATCAATGGAGCTTGTTCTCACTTTAACTCGAGGATGAGTTTTCATTCAATAGTGGGGTTATGATGAGTCATGAATTGGTGGCTGTGATATTGCACCCATGATATCATGTATGCGATATCACAGCCTAGACTCGATATCACGTACACAATATCGCAGCCTGTCTCCTCATCTATAAATAAGAGGTAGGTAGTTTTGGTAAGAGTCATTTTTTTGGAAGTTTAAGTTTTCAATAGTTTTTAGTGTGTTAGTTTGTCTTCTCAACCCTTTTCTCCCAATGCATGCCCATAGTGTGATGATTGTAATTGTACGGCATCATTATTCAAGTATGACATACTTGGACACGCACATGACTAGCAATAAAGATCGAGATTACTTCATCATTATAGCATCCACTTAGCTTAATTATTTAATTACTATTTTTATTTATTGCCTTCTTAGTTAATATCTCTCTACCCTTATCTCCTAGTAACATGAAATGAGTACGACTTAATCATGAGCATTTAAGTGTGACTACTTGGTAACCCAGTAGCGTACCTAGGCCATGCGCTTGGTAATCCTAGTAGTAGTCATGAACGAGGTCCAAGATGTGTATGAATGATTAAGGAACGGATGCTCATTGCACTTAGGCTAGTTTAGATTCTCTCTCACCCTCTCTCTCTCCTAGCTTAGTTAATATTATTTCCCATCATACCTAGTAGTAGCCTTAGTTTAGGAACACGTCATACACCTCACTCTAGACTAAACCATACGTGACAAAGTTAATACTAGTCTAAGTGGGAAGACAATGAACTGCGATCTACAAGTAACTGTCTAGATACCACAACTAGCCCATCTGCGAAGTTTGACCAGATCATGCATGAAACGCTCGTATTTTTATGGTTGCGTATAGGAGTACCTTGCCACTCATCATAATTGAATGAACTTGTTCCTCACTTTCTTTGACTCAAGGACGAGTTGTTATTCAGTCATGGGGGTATGATGAATCATGGTTTGTCAAGTGCTGATATCATACCCTTGACATCAGACCCTTGATATCAGCACGTGCTGACATCAGACCCTTGACATCGAACCCTTGATATCGACATAAGCTGACATCAGACCCTCGATATTGGATCCGCAATATCGGGTACATGATATCGTAGCTTGGATAACGATATCAAATACATGATATCATAATTCCTATGTAAGCTTATAAATACACCTTTGGGCGAATAGGAAAGTGGGAGAAAGTAATTAAGTGTAGTAGTAGAGTCTTTTTGTTCATTTTTAGTTCATCTCAATCCTTTCCCTAATGCATGCCTGCAGTGTAATGATTGTAACTGTACAGAACCTTTATTCGAGTGTGACATACTTGGACATGCGCATGACCAGTAATAAAGATCGAGATTACTTCATCATTGCAGCATTCACTTAGTTTTAATTGCTTAACTGTTATCGTTATTTAATGTTTTCTTAATTAATATTTCCTTACCTTCATTTTCTATCCCTATTATTAAACACGGAATGAGTACGACTTAATCATGAGCATTTAAGTGTGACTACTTGGTATCCCAGTAGTGTATCTACGAGTGTTTAAGTAACATGCACTTGGTAATCCCAAAAGTAGTACACAAGGTCCAAGAAGGGTATGGATGATTAAGGACAGATGCTCATCACACTTAGGCTAGCTTAGATTTTGCTTCTCATTCCCTATTAGCTTAAAATAAAGTTATTTTCCATTGCCTCTAGGAGTAGCACTACCTTAGGACCACATCATACACCTCACTCTGGGCTAAACCATATGTGACAAAGCAAATACTAGTCCAGATGGGAAGACAGAAAATTGCAATCAACGTGTAACTATCTAGATACCACAACTAGCTCATCCACGGAGTTCGACCGAATCGTGCGTGAACGCTTGTATTCATATGGTTGAGTGTAGGGGTACCTTGCCACTCATCAACTGCCCATCGTTTTTGAAATGGTTGCTATGATTTCACATGGTACTTACTTGTATCCCAACTCTTAACCTATATTATATAACTAGATTTTTATTGCAAATCTACTAATGTATCATGCTATGAATGTGCCTCTTTAAGGGTAACTCATTATTATTTAATGTGGTTGTTTGAAATAAAATTATATCATATGTATCCCCAACACAAAAGACTAATATAATACATTTAGTACAACTTTGATAATAACACATAAATGCTACTATGATCATCCTAACTTTATCCCTACTATGTGAAGTATGTTATACAAACTATTTTATGATCTATTAACAGCTAGATAAATATTATTATCTAAATCTTGTGTGTTCTTCTTTATGCATACAAAGAAAGTATGTTTTAGTCTCCTAGTTCTCTTAACTTTAATAAAGTAACCACTTCTAATAGGAGCATTCTTTGAAGTTCTTATTAAACGATGAAACCATCTAAGATGACATTCCATAGTCTTTTTGTTTGTGGATACTACTCCCAAACTTTCTCTAAAAAGATAGTTGTTCGTTTGATCTTTTCTAGTGACACTAACATCCACCTTAGGATATGCATCTTTGTCATATGTAGACATTGACCTTGATGTTTTTTAATAGGTCAGCATTCTACACCATAAAGGATTGTAAGTTTGATAGCATTTCTATAAATCCTACCCTTCAACCTAACAAGAATTCTTCTATCACAAAGCACAACACTAACTTCCAATCATTTGTTTCATCTTGCTTCAATTCATTTATCACATCATTATTAATCTCACCATCCATTTAACCAAAAGACCTTAAGTATTTGAATTTCTTGTATTAAGTAACTTCTTAGTTTTGAATTATAATTTTTGTATCTTTATTACTTGCTTTCGCATTAAAAGTGCATACTGTATATTTCATTGTACTTTACTAATTCTTAACCCCTTTGATTCTAGGGTGTTTCTTTTAGTTTCTATTTTCACAACCATGGCATTTGTAAATGCTCCAACCAAAACAATATCATTAGTAAAAAGCATATACTAAGGGATGTCATTGTGAATATCTTTCATTAGCTCATCCATAGTAATAGCAAACAAATAAGACGTTAGAGTCAATCCTTAGTGCAACCCTACGTTCACAAGAAAGTTCAAAGCTTTTCCCTAGATGGTTCAAAGTTAGGTTGGTGATCCATCATAATGTTGGGTCATTAAACCCTACCTACACTACAATAGGGTAGAGTAGATCCGTAGGGTAACCCTACTCTCATAAGAAAATCTAGTGTCTCTACATAGGTAGTACAAATGGAATTTTTTGATCCATCATTCGATGTTGGATCAATAATCCCGACAATGTGACCTACTATAAGAGTACCCTACCACATAGCTACTCCATTATTACCCTGATTGTAAGCGAAAGTAACTATCGAACCTACAACCTCCCTTTATGAAAAGTCAAGGGCCTAACCCACTACACAATTTGAACTTAGCCACTAAAGGTTGAGACAATGAAAGTGGAGCTCATTATTGATAAGTTCTGACTTGCATTTCCTGAGGTTAGGTGTAGGTACAACGCTATTATGCCAATATTTCAACCAGTGAAAACGTAGCACCATATAGCCTATGGACAGACAAAAAGTAAAACATCCGTACAATCACATGGAAATGCATTCCTACAATGTAGCCGGCAAACCCAATCCAAAATATGACAGGAAATAGCTGGAAAAGCCACGTGTTGGAGGGCTCGCATGCTGGCCAAGTACCGAAGATCAGAATTAATTGAATGGCAAGAAAAAGTTGCACATGCCCTATTCTCATACGGAATGTACAAGAAAAAGTTGCACATGCCCTATTCTCATACGGAATGTACAGTTGAAACATTTGTGTTGTGTTTTTCTCTTTTAGGGCTTTCATTTTTCTCAAGCAGCTTCTACCTTTTGGGGGGTGTCGGACCCTAAAAAGAGAATTTTATTAATAGAAAACAAAATGTAGTACATAAACAACTTTCTTTCCTATTTAGAATACGTGAATTGGAATCTACCATATGCGTGCAATGACTTTTTCTTTCCCCTTTGTTTTAGTTGATTGTGGATCTATTCTGTTTTGTAAGTTGTCTTTCAATTATTCGGTAAAGACAAAAAAAACGTCCTTCTCTTTTGCCAAGAGATGATCTTATCTCTATGGTTGGAATGCATCTTCTTTCAATTTCTATTAAAAAAATTGTTGCATGCTACCTTTCACATGCACACTTTGTAATGGATTCATAGAACTTTAAACATGCCACGATTATTTTCATTATATACATTATAGTAAAAATGCATCTAGCTTATGCTTATGTTACTAGGATAAAAGCAGTCACATCATTGCCAAGGGATGATCTTATCTCTACGGTTGGATAGCATGTTCTTTCAATTTCTATTAAAAAAATGTTGCGTGTGCTACCCTTCACATGTACACTTTGTAATGGATTGATAGAATTTTAAGCATGCCACCATTATTTTCATTGTATACATTAGTAAAAATGCATCTAGCTTATGCTTATGTTACTGGGATAAAAGCAATCACATCATTGCCAAGGGATGATCTTATCTCTATGGTTGGATAGCATGTTCTTTCAATTTCTATTAAAAAAATGTTGCATGTGCTACCCTTCACATGCACACTTTGTAATGGATTGATAGAATTTTAAGCACCCACCATTATTTTCATTATATACGTTATAGTAAAAATGCATTTGGCTTATGCTTATGTTACTAGGATAAAAGCAATCACATCATGGTGTACAGTGACAATGATGATGGTTTTGGTTAGCTCTTAAAATGGGATAGGTATATAGTTATTGTTCTTTCAAACTTTCAAATTCATTGAATTATATTTTATGATTTGTGTAATAGTAAACACATGTAACTAATGTTGTTGCAATAAAATCAATGGGATGGTAGAGAAGGATTGTGATAATGGCAATCATGATAATGATTGATTGAATTCTCAAATACGTTGAATTATACTTTATTATTTACATTACAGTAAAAATGCATCTAGACTATGTTGTTGGGATAAAGGTAATTGATGATGATAGACAATGATGAAGGAAATTATGATGATGATGGTGGTTTCAATACCTTTTAAAATGTTGCAGTAGCACCTCATTATAGCAAAAACTTGTGACAAGTTAATAAACTCAATGGGACTTTGCTTTACATCATTTTAAGTTAGTTTGATCATTAACATGTGAATCTAATGATACATGGGTTTACAACCTATGCATTCATAAATTTTGCATAATACTTTTGATATGGGATAAGTTGGCAATGATTAAGAAGGTGGCTTAGTCTTTCAAGCAAAATACATTCTCCACTTCAAATGATTGATTTTTTGTTGATTATATTCTTCTTAAGGATAAGTAATTGCATCAATTTATATTATTTTCTCATGTATTCAATTTGAAATATCATATTTTCAACTGACTTGTATAGCAAGTTGTAAATCTACAATGTTTTCCTTTTAAGATAGTATTGTACTAACATAAATTCATGTTTAATTTTTTTTTTCAAATGAGCCATTTCTCAATTAGAGCTTTTAGCTTGTGGCTACATAAATATATATGGTTGTTGTAGTATAGTGATGAGTACTCCCAAGAATAGCTGTCCCCATTTTACTAGAATATGATTATGATGAGGATGATTGACCCTATTTTGAGATAAGGCTAGGATGAAGATGATGACTAAGTTGTAACCATATAAACTATAGGTTTGATATTGTACAAAGGCTATTCGGTCTCTTATAAGCATTGCTTCAAATCATTTTAAACATGCTCAACAAACAACAAAGCTCTATTAAAAATGGGTACTGTCACATCATAAGATACAAGATTTTTTTCATAAAGAAAAAACACATTTTACCGGTTCACAGGCCAATTTGCTGAAGTTAAAAACTTAAAATACATAGACAGCAAGAAGAATGTCACCAATACGAAGGTCACATGCAATGCATTTTTACACTTGACGCGTCCATAAATAAAATCAATCACATCGTTGCATTGCTTAATTCTTGAGATCTGTAAAGGATTCGCAAAGTTAACTTACACATCTATACATACTGAGGTTTATATATTGAAAATCCCAAGTACATGCTTGGCTGAATGTTGTTGCACGGGTTGGATCCTGGGACCTATGAGTGTTCACAGATATCTTAGCTTATATAATAAAACCACGTCGGCATCAGGTCATCATTCAAATCGGTGACGTGAAGGACACAAAAACCTTTCAAGTTGTTTTCGTTACGGCCGCGCCGGGATTCGACCTCACGATGTTTGAAATCAAATGTTTTTTTAAGTATTTTTGAAAGTAGTTTTACCTTGTTTTGAAAGCAGCCCCACTGAAATATAAAGGGGGGTTCAAACGTCATGGTATGATGCATGGATTCCCCATCTCTTTCCACTATTTTGGATCATAAAATCCTGCCCATTAGTAAATTTCAGGGATCTTAATACACTTGGTTTATGACACGTTGTTGCATGATCTTTCATATATATGAGCTTGTGGGCTTGTTCTAGCAATTTTATCATGTAGGAAACATCTAATTTAATTACACACTTAGGGGTGTAGTGTAGTGGTTAAGACACTCACTTTTTGGTGAGGAGGTTGTAGATCCAATTTCTACACCACTTCTAAGAGGGGTGAGTGGTGAGGGGGTTGTGCTACCAATATATGTCTTTTTTTGTTTATTGGTCATGCTACCAACCCCAAGTTGTCTTGCCTTAAAAAAAAACCCCTATATAATCGATTGTTAAGTTTTCTTTTTTAAAAAAGAAAACCAACAATGAGGTGTTAGCTTAATGGTAAGACTCTTGATTTGAAATTTTTGAGTCATGGGTTCAATTCTAGCGGGCAATTATAAAAAATCTAATTTAACTATATTACAATTCTTTTGGGGTTCCAACACCTCACAAAAATGTTTTATAGCATAAGAAGTGCCATTTTTACTTTGGAATAGATTAGATAACATGGTGCCAACTCTAAAATCTATTAAGTAGAAAGATTTTTTGAAACCTCCTTACTAGGAAGGAGTCACAAAAAAGATCATCCTCCTCCTAATTGTAGCCTTGTCCCAATAAAATGGAGATAAGAAAAGCAAAAATAATAATACAATGTTACGTTGATGTATGTGTCAAGTGTTGATTGTTAGTTATATGATGAGCAGTGGAGCAATTCAACACCCAACCATACAAGTCACGAGTGTTCACATGTGACTTGATCATAATCCATGGATGGCCAATGTTGATGTGCTAGTAATTGAGTTAAGCTCACGATTGTTGTCTTCCCACTTTGAGTTAGTGAAAGCTAAGTGTATGGTTTAACTCGTAGTCAGGCATATGATAATTGATGTTGTTAGGCTCATTTTACTCCTAGCGATAAATGTAATTGAGAATAAAATTTAATCTAAGTCTAAGTAATGATAGAAAGATAAATCTATGATCCTGTCGAACTCCACAATTGGACTAGTTGTGGTATCTAGATAATTACACATTGATCACAGTTCGTTGTCTTCCCACCTGGACTAGTATTTCCTTTGTCATGTATGGTTTGATCCAGAGTGAGGTGAATGATGGGATCCTAACTAATGCTACTCCTAAGATAATGGAAAATAATCTTGACTTAAGTTAATAAGCAATAAAAAGAGAAATCTAAACTAGCCTAAGTGCGATGAGCATCTATCCTTAATCATCCATGCACATCTTGGACCTTGTTTGCTACTTTTGGGCTTACCAAGCACACATTACTTGAGCACTCTTAGATACGCTACTGGGTTACCAAGTAGTTACACTTAAATGTTCGTGATTAAGTCATACTCATTCCGCATTTAACAATAGGAATAGAAAATGATGATAAAGAAATATTAACTAGGCATGCACTGGGGAAAGAATGAAACTAACTGAAAAAATGACAAAAAGACTTTATCTAAGAATTAACAACCCTTTCTTGTGTGCCCGAATGTTGTATTTATAGGCCTACATAGGAATCACAATATCGTGTATTCGATATTGTTATCCAAGCTGCAATATCACGTACTCGATATTGAGGATTTGATATCGGGGCCTGGCAAACCACGATTCATCATACTCCCATGACTGAATAACAACTCGTCCTTGTGTTAGACAAAATAAGAATGAGTTTGATTGATTACATAGTGGATAGGTATGGGATTATTGACTAACTAGGAATTACTCATGTCGCAGTGTGGGGTTGAACGAAACAAAATTGGGACACAAACACAAAATTACAAAAAGAAAAATTTGTTGGAACTCATGTCATTCCTAGCAGTGGTGGCTCTTCCATGGGTCTCTTCCCCTTATTTTGTGCTCCAAGCTTTGGAAATGAATGTCTCTGAAGGATCGCTTGAAGCTTTTTGTCTTCGTTATGGGGATCCTATGCTGTCCATGCTGATACTCCAATGTTTGATAGAGTCGACACCTCCCATGGGCACGACAGTTGTGGAAACATTTAATTGGCCTTAACATATGAAGCTGCAAATAGCCATCATTTCTCTTCATAGGCTCTAGCTTTGTCTTTGCATTCTTGGTAGTTCGTGATTCATCAAGCCAAATTTGCCATGACATCCCTTTGTCCTTGGTAGCTAGTCTTGACCACCTCTAATTTAGAATTTGCTACTTCCAATTTTTGCAATGTCTTCTTGTGTTCAGCAAATTCTATTTCATATTTAGTGTAGGGGGTTGCTACTTGCTTGTCTAATTTTGTTTTTGGGCATCCTTCGATCAACATGGCTAAGTTGGCATACCATAGATTTACCAACTCAATGTACTCCATGAGATCTTATATCTACAAGTCTCAACTTTTCAATTCCACTTGGTGGGCGAAGGCATAAGTATCCAATATGGCCCACCAATTAGTGTTCTGAGCACTGAGAGTGTTAATATGGGCTTTGGCCATATGGATTTCATTTCCTATCACCTGTTTGTACATCCCCACCTGATCTCTAAAATGCTCCTTGAGCTTTTCATGTTGCTTGGCCTCATTTTTCCACATGTTTATTTCAATTGCCATCTTCTGGCAGATTGCATGTACCTCCTCTATTGAGAGGGTTCTATTTTCTTTGGCCAAGCAATTCATATCCTAGTTGACCCTTATTAATTGTTCTCGTAATTGCTGAAAATTTTCTTCGAGAACATTCCTTTGTTTTTCTACTGTGGTCAACCAAAGATTTTTTGTGATGAGGTGTTTTATTTTTTCTTGTGAGGCCTTGAGTGCTTTAGCATGTGCATACATTTGAGCTTGTGCCTTGGAAGCATCCCAATTAGCCTTCTCTTTTTCCTCCTCCACCCTTTTATTCTCTGCCAAAAATTTAGTCTGCTACTCTATTCGAAAAGATTCTACCTGATCTATAGGGATGAATTGGGATGGATCCCGCTATGCAGCTTATAGGGTGAAAAGCTTTTCTTGGAGTCTTTTTAACTCCTCCTTTGCATGTTTAGCCCTGAACTTTGCCATGACTAGCTTCCCTTTTGTAGAAATGAGGTTTGAATGTGTTGCTATGACATCTTGAGGGATGTCAAACAACGACATCATCACTTGTCTTATCTACAACAATTGATCTAGAACATCCTCATGATCTGCAGGAGTTATTGAGGGACCGACCAATGTTTGAGCATCACGTGCTCTTGTAAAATCTATTGATGGCACAACAAGGACATTAAACGATTCCGTGATGTGATCTGTGACCACTTCTGCTACTTCTGCTACATCTTGGTGCTACATGACCACTACTATGGCACCTTCACCAGTTTCTAATTGCACCTAAAAAGATGCAGCATTTCCAGAGATTTTTTGTCACTAGTGTGATTTCCCTCCTCTTGTTTGGATGGCCACCTCGCCCCATGCATGATCAATTGAGACTGTGGATCATATGACATCATCAATGACCCTGAAGAGATTGGCTTCATCCCAGCTTCCCCAAATGATCGATTTAGCGATGGCCCTAAGATGGCTCATTAATGGTCGATAGTCTTGCAGTGGTGGTGATGGTTGGTTTTGCTAGCCTATAGGTTGTGTGCTAGGCCCTACTTCCTATTGTTGAGTGGGCCTTGTGCCTAGAAGTTGGCTAGGCCTTGTAGTTTGAGGTGCAGTGGGCCCCAATGTCTGTTCTTGTTCAGGATTCAGTGTCTCACCAACACTTTTCCTTAGAGCTTGTGGCTTCAGTAATTTAGCAAATGAAGCATTTTGAGCCTTTTTGGGAATGTCATTAGTGTACCCTAGAATTCTAGCATGTTAGCACAACTTCTTGATGAGGCAGGGAAAAGGCAATGTGAACTTCCCTATCTTACATTCTTCAAACTACCTTAAAATTTCTGTGAGATATAGATGGGATAGGTTGACATTAACCTTGCCCATCAAGATGGCACTTCCTCTAGTTGCATAGGTGAAAATTTTGTTCAATCCTTTTGTTGGAAAAATGTGATATGTGCCAATTTTGAAGTAGATCCTCTCTTCAAGTGTGAGCTCTCCATATGCTTTATCTTACTTACCGTACATCCTTTTTAACCATATTTTGCATGCATCCTTAGGCCTTGTATTTAGAAGATTCAACACTTTCAAAATGGCCTTGGCAGAGAAATCAATAGAAACCCCACCAATATCAATGGTGGTGCCTTCTTCTTTATTGTACCAAAATTAGTACATCTCTCCCAAGTACCAATCACCACTCTCAAAGAGAACAGGCCATAGTGGAGACCCCTTAAGTTGGTATCTAACTACCTTAGGGGAAAATTTAGTGAAAGGTCCAAAATTAAGCTCCACAATCATAGTTGCTAATGTGGACCTTTCACGAATTGCCTGAATACATTTCAGAGACAATGTGAGATGTTGTCCCTACTCAGGTGCCTTGTTGTTTCCACCTTCGGCATGGCCTGATTGTGTAGTGATAAGAGGTTCTTGATGAATGCTAAATGATTATGCCTCCTACTCTGCATGTTCTTCAGGAGGTGCTTGGCCTTTGCCTCTCCTTGGTCATTTGGATGCACCCTGAGAGGGTCCTCCTTGCTGTCCTCTTTTAGGGGCCATCTATAATCACACAGGACCAATTATTAGTAAGGTTATTAACAAAATTAGATTAATACCTTATTCCTTGTCCTTAATATATTCATTTCTTGCTTAGTGTGATTTAGAGTTAGATATTTTCATGAAAATCCCCCTAAAGGTTTTGATATTGGACCCAATTTAATTAGGTGACTCCAAAGAATAATTTTCATGGTCTAGGTGAAGAAATAAAATTAATTTGGCAAACATTTTTAGCATTTTTGAAGTCACTTACCCTTGATAATATCCTTCAGGCAATGACTAATTTCAAAAAAACTACGTGCAACTTGAAGCGTACCCTTCCCCCACAACTAAGTTAAACACTTTGGGTTTAGGCAAGTTGGATTGGAACAAGAATCAAAGCGTTAATGAGCAGGTTATGGATGTTTTGAATGATAGATGTGCAAGCTCAAAAATTCATGGAAGAAAATTTCAAC
>MNCI01038068.1:393268-456190 GCA_015680685.1 Gnetum montanum | reverse complement strand
AAAATTGATGAATTTTCAAATTTCCAAGGTAAAAAATGAAGGATTTAAGGTTGTATTGAAAGATCTAGGGTAATTTTGAAGAGACCTAAAGGCACCAAAAGTGTAATGAAGTGGAATTTGACAATGAAATTCATAAATAGGATGAGGAAAAAGGACATGTTGTGATTCACTAGAACATTGGAATTTAAAATAATGATAAAGGAAAAGATTATTGTAGAAATGCAATACTTGGCGAGTGTAAGATGATGTGGTGATGTGCAAAAAGTGAAAATTACAAAAGTTACACAAGTAGATCCTCCCCAAAGTAGGTTCCTACCTATCATGCCCTTATTTAACCACACCTAAAAATGTCCATAGGCACTAAAAGGATTAAATGCAATTCACACTAGTTTCACAAAACACACACATGTAGATACCACGGTGATGAGGTATGAGTTCTATGCCATACAAGACACAAGTTAGAAATACTTAGACAATGAGGTGAAATGAATTGTAGAAGGGATTGTAGAGATTGAGATGTGAGGTAACTAACCTTGGGCACAATGAATCCTGAGTGTAGGGTGTGATTAATGTGTCATTATCTCATTGCTCCAAGATCAAGACCAAGTCCATGCCTCTGATCAGTGACATCACATTGTTTCATCCAATGATGGATAACCACAAGAGCACCATGATAGCAAGGTGTATGAACTTGGCATTTTTTCCAAGGGAGGAGTGATTTAGAATTTCTTTGCAGCACATTCTTCTTTGGTCTTTTCTTTGATGTTTTTTTTTTCTTTTCTTCTAGCTACTTTGGCACTTCATTTTTTTTCAACAGTGAACTGGAGAAGCCACTAACCTTCAGGCATGGGTGCATGTCTTTCCAGTGGGACCCCCTATAATAGCATTGAGTTTCTTTATTGAGTGAGTTTATTACTCTTACTCCCATTTTTTATTAGATCTACAAGGATCTTAGTACAACCAAGCTACATGCTAGCACCTATATATGTTACTAGAAAGAATCCACAAGTCCCCTTGATGTTACACCCTGGCCATTCCCTCTTAGTCCATTATTTTTCACTCTGGACATAATGAGCATAAAATTACTTTAATTTTTAATGATGACAAGAATATCATCATACCCAGAGTAGAACCTCTTATTAATAGAATGAATGGGTGGATGTTATGGGCTCACTGTCCAAATAATTAGTCACTTGAGACTTGATAGCATAGAACAACACCTCAATCGACAAGCCACATGAGTATTTTATTCACCAATGAGATTACCCTCAAAAAGATAAAAAAAAAATTGGAAATGAAAAACTAGAAAATAAAAAATTATAAAAGAAAAGAAAAGGAAAAACATTTACTAATTCTGCTTGTTAGAATGGAGGATATCCTCCATAACTAAACTTTTGAGCATGGCTAGAATTAATAAATGGAAAAAGTGGATCCATGCATGTGGGAAATATTGGAGTCTGGTCATATCCAAACCATTGGGTGTCTTTTGATGTGGTGGCTGAAATGTACTCAACTTGGGGTTCACACACTTGATTAAAGTTGGCATAGTAGGGAGAATTATAAGATGTGGTCATGTGATAAGGAGTTGACCCACTACAACACTCGTGATCAAAAGATGGCATGCAAGGATCAATATGTCTCCCTACGTGGTTATATTCATTGGGTCACATGGTTGTTGGAGTGTTTATTGATGGCCCTGATAAGGTAACAGAAGGCATTAAGTTCAAGGAGGCAGATGCATCATAGCGTTGAACTTGTGTTGTGTTAGTGGATGTAGTGGTTTTAGAACCATGTTATCTCTTTCTACAGTCATTTCAAAAGAAAGGATGCTTTCAATGTTGTGGAGGACCTCCACTGTTGTTGACAATAGTAGCACAAGTAATGTTTGTGGGTTGGCATTGTGGTGCAAAACCTTTTGGCACAATTGGTGGCGATGTAGAAGGAGGTGAATGATGAGAATATTGAGGGAGAGGAGAAGTGCAAGGAATATGAGGTGGTGATCTTGTTGGAGAGGACATGGGTTGATAGTACTAAGGAGAATGATAAGGATGTGGTGAATTAGAGGATGTTGACATAGTTGGGGAAACAGGATGCTGAACATAATAAGTGCTTGGGTTTAGATGGTATGAAGGGTGTGATTAGTTTGATGGTGGCCTCCCCCACGATTGGGGTTTTTGCCACTGTAATTGAACTTGGTATTTCTGTAAGAAATTTGGATGTAACATTCCTCCCCATTGCTCATGTAAATGTAACAAGATTAGGCATTGGCCTTTGGTGTGATCATATAGGCAAATGTCACATTGATACGGGTGGTTTGTAGTTGAGCCCTTATCCTTATTTCCTTCAACCCTTCCTTCTGATTGTTGCATGGTGTCCTATCCTATTTCTTGGTTTGGCATGGTTTCACCTCTAATAATTTTTTCATATTCTTTGCATTTTTATCTTATTGATCTTTGCCTCAATTTCATCTAGTGATTGTAGTATTGGAAAAGATGATTCCATCTCCTTAAGGTGAGTTGATTTCTCCTCTTTATGATCATGGACCTTCACTATTTTAAGATTTCGATCCTATTGAGAGCTTTTAACATTCTCCGATTTAGCTATTTCTCCTTCTTCCTTTGCTACCTGCTTAATAAGTTCTTGGAATTGGTGGGTTTGTAACTCATATAGTTGGCCTGGGGCATACATCCCTAGGGTCTCCCTAGTTTCATTACGAAGCCCATCCATGATGTGATACATTAGCCTTACCTTAGAGAACCTATGATTTGGGCATTTGTTTAATAATGAAAAATATCTTTCTAGGTCCATATCCAAGGGTTTATGTTGCCCTTGTTTCCACTCTTAGATTTGTCTCCTCAAGGTTGACATTCTTGCATAGGTTTGATATCTTTCATTGAAGAGTTTTACCATTGTCAACCAACGTCAAATTTATTTTTGTTTTAAAGACCTATACCATACTTTTGCTTGGCCAATCAGTGTCATAGGAAAGGGCTTAAGTATTTTCCATCCATTATCAATGTTGTTGCATGTACAAGCATCATAGAATGCTTGTAAATGATGTTGCATATCTAGATCATAGCCTCTTGAAAACTTGGGAAAGTTATTTAAGTCAAGATTGGGTAGTTGGCTTTCCTTGTGATGCTTGTGGGATATGTGAACAACCTCTTGTATATGCATCAGGCTCTTAGTGGCCAGTAGGGATTCATTGTCACTAGGTAGGTTATGAATTTGTGAGTTGGGATGATGTTGTCTTCGTTCATATTGGTGTTCCTGACTTTGCCCGTAGGCTCAACTTTTATTTCCACACCAATCCCTTGAAAGATGATCATACATGTCATGACCTAATGTTGATGGAGTAGAGGAAGAGAAAGAACTGGAAGACTTGTCATGAATTTTGTAAGTCTCCCAATCATCCTTGGATAAATTCTTGTTAACCATCAAGAAGGTCATGGGCCTTATGGGCCCCCTCATTCTATGGGATGTCCCATCCTTATTAGAGGTGTCAAAGTTGGATGACAAGAGTCCTTGAGTACCGTTGGGGTGCTCATGAACATAGGGGACCCCTGCATAAGAGTGAGTACTCCAAACTTCATCTTCATCATCGTATATTTCATTGGTTTCCAATGAATTGCCTCATGAATTATTGTGTTATCATAGTCTTGTGAGAGAGACATTGTTGTGAATTGTGTGTGACTTATTTGCAATTTCTTTCTTTCTAAAAGATATATTGTCAAGGCTTCATTATAGTGATCTTGGATGATGTAACTAATCTAAATAGATAGCATGATCCCTAGAAACAATACCAATGATGAGTGGTGAGGTACCCCTACACTCAACCAAATGAATGTGAGTGTGTACACACAATCCTATTGAACTTTGTAGATAGACTAGTTGTGGTATCTAGATAATTACACATTGATCGCAGTTTGTTATCTTCCAACTTGGACTAGTATTTGCTTTATCA
Organism: Gnetum montanum; assembly: GCA_015680685.1. NCBI lineage: Eukaryota > Viridiplantae > Streptophyta > Gnetopsida > Gnetales > Gnetaceae > Gnetum > Gnetum montanum. The sequence goes on along the minus strand of MNCI01038068.1, from coordinate 452,226 downwards.
CGTATGGTTTAGTCCAGAGTGAGGTGAATGATGGGATCCTAACTAATGCTACTCCTAGAGATGATGGAAAATAATCTTGACTTAAGTTAATAGGAAATAAAAAGTGAAATCTAAACTAGCCTAAGTGCGATGAGCATATATCCTTAATCATCTATGCACATCTTGAACCTCGTGTACTACTTTTGGGATTACCAAGTGCACATTACTTGAGCACTCCTAGATACACTACTGGGTTACCAAGTAGTTACACTTAAAATGTTCATGATTAAGTCGTACTCATTCCATATTTAACAATAGGAATAGTAAATGATGATAAAGAAATATTAAAGAAGAAAACGATATATAATAATTAACAATGGAAGTAATTAAAGGCTAAGTGAATGTTGCAATGATGGAGTAATCTCAATCTTTATTGTCAATCATGTACATATCTTAGTACGCCACACTTGAATAAAGGTTCCATACAATTATAATCATCACACTACGGGCATGCACTAGGAAAAGAATGAAACTAATTGAAAAAATGACAAAAATACTTTATCTAAGAATTACCAACCCCCTTTCTTGTGCACCTGAATGTTGTATTTATAGGTCTACACAGGAATCATGATATCATGTATTTGATATCGTTATCCATGTTGAGATATCATGTACCCAATATCGAGAATCTAACATTAGGGCCTAGCAAACCACAATTCATCAATGTCTTCGTCTCATGTAACCATTACTAGGTTACCAAGCATTGTGCTATTGAGCAAACTAAGCTATAATACTACTGGGATTACCAAATGGTTATACTTAAACACTTGAAACCAACTATACTCATTCCACTTTACTAATGAACAAATAAAGTAAAGTACTTGGAAACATAAATGATTAAACTAAGAAAACAGTAAAAACTATGTTAACTAAAATAGTAAAACTAAGTGGATGTTGCAATGATAAAAAGTAATATTGATCTTTATATTCAAATATGAGCTATGTCCAAGTACATTTCACTTGAATAAATATTTCGTACAATTTCTCTACACCACATTGTGGGTAGTCACTCTATCACTAACTACGAAAACAAATTGCAAGAATTCTATTACTATAAGAATGAAAATTTTTTGGATTGCACATCTAAGTGTTGTATTTATAGAGGTGCACACATCTCGAGACATCGTATCAACGATAACATAGCATGAGTGGTGACATCATATCAACAACATCGTTGATACAATGTTGTTTCTACAATGTTACATTATGACAAATATGACTTTGTCATACCCCCATGACTAACTGGAAACTCATCCTTAAGTTAAAAAAAATGAAGATAGAGCCTCTTACAAAATTGGGAGGTAAATTTAACAAAACATAACTAACTAACTATGTACATGACTCAGAATGTGGCAATGGTGTTTGTACAAAATTGACACAGTTGTATGACTAAACAAAAACAAAAATGGAAGTGGCTCAATGCAGTTCATGTTCTAGGTGGTGGTGGCTCTTTTATTAGCTACTTTCTTTTGTTGTTAGACTTTTAGAATTGATATTTGTTCAAGAGCTCTTAAAGTTTCTTCTCTTCTCTCCTTGTCCTGTTTTTCATATGCTCTCTCTACAAAGTGTGGCATAGGGACTCCTTTGATTTTAACTATTGCATCGACCTTTTAATCTTGCCAGAATTGGTATGTTTCTCCTAAGTACCATTCACCACCATTGGTTAATGTGAGCCATAGTGGAGACGTTTGGAGTTTTGTCTTTATAGCTTCTAGAGAAAATTTTGTAAAAGGACCAAAATTCATCTCCACAATGAGTGTGAACATGATCAATTTTTCTTAGATGGCCTAGAGGCATTCTGGCAATAGTGTGAGGCATTGTCCTTGTTTAGGTACTTGTGGAATTTCTCCCTCTCCTATGACCTCTTGGTCTTATGCTCTTGTGTTGTGAAGGGCCTCCTTTTGGTATTCTCTTTGGGATCATTTGCAATCAACAAGGGTGTGAAATTATTAATAGTGTTCATATCAGTTTCTCATAGTTCTCTACCTTTCTCATACCCCTAGTTAGATCAAGTTCCTATATATTAGGATTGCAGAGTTAGAAAAATTTTCAAATAGGAGCCCCTTAAGTATTATATATTTTGGTTACTTATGACCTTCTATTGTTTCTTTGCTTGTTATGGCCTAAAATACTTGGTATGGTTTATGAGTGTTATTTAAGTCTTTCTAGTCTTAACTTAATTAATTAACTTTAAGACTCTTGTTATCCTTTTATATTTACCCTTTGTAATATCTTCTAGGTGTTAGAAATTTTTTGCTTAAATTTTCAGTTATATTGCACAATTCATCATCCTTCCTCCTTGCCCCCCCTCCCCCACGACTAAGGTAAGTGCATCGGGATTATCAAGGTTTAAGAATTTGTAGAATCAAAGGTATGAGGGCAAAGTTATGTCTTGTGAGAATTAGTGGGCAAGATCTCTAAGAAAAATAACTACAAAAACTTCTCTTACTACAAATCAAGAAGTGAAAAATTTGCTAACTCCTTGCACCTATATGTAGTATTTTTATGAGTGTGACATCATAGATATGACATTGTAGGGGCCTACAACATTGTACCTATGATGCCATCAAAAAATTTTCAAAATTTTTCATTGATATTTAGCAGAAAATATAAGTCAAATAGAATGTTGGGAAGCTGTAAAGCTTATCTAAAGGATATTGGGACATTAATTATGCATAGTTTTCAAAAATTTAGCATTCAAAGTTCATGGAGGAGGAAACTTGGGCAGTGAAAGTTTATCATATGGATAAGAAATGGGTAATGAATTTTTGATGTACAAATAGATTATTAGATGACATGGAAAGTTTATTAGATGTTTTGGAAGGAATAAGATGATGTAGAATTGCTTGAGTTATACTAGTGGGTCCTCCCCAAAGTAGGCTCTAGCCCTTAATGTCCTTGTATAACCATGCCTACAAGCACTTAAGGAGTTGAATATAAAACATACCTATTGGGGAAAACACACATATTAGTTTTCCCATATTGGGAAAATAATGCTATGTTACATAAAACCACAAGTTATGATTAACTACATAGTGAGATAAGATGGACTTTAGAAGGGATTGCTGAAATTGGGAGGTAAGATGTCTTACCATAGACATAATGAATCCTTGTATGTTATTTATGGTTAAAGTAATCATTAACCTTTAATTTCAAGATTCAAAAAAAGTCCATACCACGTTTGATGAGTGGTAGGTACCCCCTACGCCCAACCATACAAATCACAAGCATTCACATGCATTTTGGTCAAATTCTGTGGATGGGAGTAGTTGTGGCATTTAGATCATTAAGCATTGATCACAAGATGTTATCTTTCCACTTAGATTAGTGGTAGCTTTGTCATGTATGGTTTTGTCCAAAGTTAGGCATATGATAATTAATGTTGTTGCGACCTTAAACTAATCTTAACGATAATAGAAAAATTAATTATTTAATCTAACTAATAAGAAGAAGATAAATTCTAAACTAGCTTAGAGCAATGAGTGTCTTGTCCTAGCTTACCATACACATCTTGGGCTCATGTAACCATTACTGGGATTAACAAGTGTTATGTTACTAGGAGAACCAAGCTATAACACTACTAGGATTACCAAATGATTACACTTAAATGCTCAAAGCCAATTATACTCATTTTGCTTTACTAATACACAAGTAAAGTAAAATACTTGAAAATGTAAATAATTAAACCAAGAAAATAGTAAAAACTATGCTAAGTAAAATATTAAAACTAAGTGGATGCTACAATGATGAAAAGAAATCTCGATCTTTATTTCTAGACATGAACTATGCCCAAGTACACTTTACTTGAATAAAGATTCTGTACAACTACTGTACACCACACTACAAAAATTTACTCTATCACTAAAATTATGAAATCAAACTACAAGAGTCTACCTAAGGATGGAATGAAAAATTTATTGGATTGCGTATCCAAGTATTGTATTTATAAGGGTGCACACATCTGGAGACATCATATCAATGATAACGTATCATGTGTCCTGATATCATATCAACAACATTGTTGATATGATGTTATTTATACAATGTTGTTTAATGTTAAAATCTGACTTTATTGTACCCCCATGAGTGATTGGAAACTCATCCTTGAGTTAAAATGAAATTAGGATATAGTCCTTTACAAAATTTGGAAGGTAGAGTTGACTGTACATAATTGATGAACTATTTACATAACTTAGAATGCCACAATGGTGTGTACAAAATGAGATAGTTACATGACAAAATAAAATAAAAATTTGAAGTGGCTCAATGTGGTTCATATTCTAGGTGGTGGTGGCTCTTCCATCAGTTGCTTCCCTTTGTTGTCAGGCTTCTGGAATTGATATTCATTCAAAAGCACCTGAAGTTTCTCCTCCTCTATCCTTGTCTTCTTTTTCATATGCTCTCTTTACTAATTATGGCACATAAACTCCCTCAATTTTAATTATTACATCGGCGTATTTTTTTTTCTAGAATTGGTATATTTCTCCTAAGTACCATTCTCCACTGTTGATTAGTGTAGGCCATAGAGGAAATGCTTGAAGTTTCATCTTTATAACTTTTGTGTTGTGAAGGTCCTTTTGGGGATCTCTTTGGGACCATCTACAATCAACAAGAGTATGAAAATATTATAATGTTCACACTAGTTCTTAATAGCTCTTTACCTTACTTATACCCTTATTTAGATCAAGTTCTTATCATATTATGATTGTAGAGCTAGAAAAATTTGCAAGAAAAAAAAGGAACTCCTTAGGTATTATATCTTTTAGTTACTTATGACCTTCTATCATTTTCCTTGCTTATTATAGCCTAAAATAGTTGATATGGTCAATTAGGAGCATTATCTGAATCTTTCTAGCTGTATTTTAATGGATTAACTTTAAGATTCTTATTATCTCTTTGTACTTATCCTTTATAGTATCTTCTAGGTGTTAGGAATTTTTGGCTCAAATTTTCAAATTTTTGTTCACTTATATCATGCAATGCACCCCCCCCCCTAATGATTAAGTTAAGTGGTCCACGTTCAACAAGATTTAAGAATGTTAAAAATCAAAGTTATGAGGCAAAGTCATGGCCTTTGGAAGCTAGTATGCAAGAGGGCTGAGGAAAAACTATAAAAACTTCTCTGGCTACAAATGAGAGATTAAAAATTTCAGTAACTCCCCCGTGTATATATACTACTTTTATATTCGCAACATTGTAGATCATACATCATATATACAACATCATAGCTACTATGTCACTATTAAAAAGTTCAAATTTTTCATTGATATTTGTTTTCTTGGAAAAAATGAGTCAGATGGAATGTCTCAAAGATGTAAATCTTGTCTAAAGGATCATGGGCCATGAGTGATGCACAATTTTCAACAATTTAGCTTTCAAGGTTCATGAAGATGGAATCTCATGTAACGAAAGTTTAAGGTATGGATAAGAAATGGACAATGAACTTATAATGTATGAAAAGATTATTAGATGATATGGAAAGTTTATTAAATATTTTGGAAGGCACAAGATGATATGGAATTGCTTGGGAAGTATGAAATACAAGAGTTATACAAGCAGATCCTCCCCAAAGCAGGCTATAGTCCTTAGTGCCTTTGTATAACCACATCTAAAGTATCCTTAGGCACTCATGTTAGTATTACCAAATTGGAAAAATAACACTATGTTATACAAAACCATACGTTATGATTAAATATATAGGGAGGTGAGATGAATTGTTGAAGGGATTTTTGGAATTGGGATGTGAGGTGTTTTACCATAGGCATAATGAATTCTTGTGTGTTATTTATGGTTAAAGTAATCATTAGCCTTTCTATCCAAGATTCAAACTAGGTTCAAACCACATTCTAGTGACATCACATTGTTTCATCTCTTGGATTCACAATCATAAGACTGCCACTATTGCATAGAGTATTACCACTTGGCATATTATCCAAGAGAGGAGTTTATTCATTGCACTTTTTATTTTTTAGATTCCTAAGAGGCCGCCTACTTTCAAGCATGGGTAACATGTCTTTCTAGTGACATGATAAGGCAACACTTATTGTACTCTTACTTTCATTTTTCGTTAGATCTAAAAGAAATTAATGCATATTTAGCAACATGATAGAACTCATAGTAGTAATCCAAGAGAATCCAAAAATCTTCTTGATGTCACACCCTTTGCATTCCCACTTGGTTATTTAGTCTTTCGTCTAGGCATAATGATCACAAGTTTATTCTTAGTTTAATTATTAGAAGAATATCATTATGGAAATGGTAAGAACTTCTTATTATTGGAATAGTTGGATGGATGTTGTGGTCTCATTGTATAGATAACAAATCCCTTATGATTGATAACATAGAGAAATCTTCACCTTATTAGGACTACATCTTACCTTCTTTGATGTGTTTGATTGAAAATTGACAAAAATATGTACAAGTAAAGTGAGAAAAAAAATGAAAATTTAGAAAAGATATAAAAAATTAGAAATATAAAAAGAATGAAAAATTATCAAAGAATTGGAAAATATCAAAGAGTATAAAAAATTCAAGAAATGAAAAAGTATAAAAGAATGAGATATCAAAGAATGTGAAAGAGTATTAAGAAAAGAAAAAGATATAACAAAAAATTAGAGATAAAAAGGAATTGTAAAACAAAAAGTTAAAAAGAACTTATTAATTCCTAACTCAAGATAGGAAATCTCCCCCATGACTAAACTCATGGATGAGTGTTCAGAAAATGAACACTAAATCCCTTGGATCAGACACTCTAGGTTGCTAACTTACCATCATTAGTGATTTAGTTATTCTATTATTATCCTAGGTAATCTTGATGGTAATCAAATTTTGATCATCTAAGAATGTATTATTCTAGTTTAATATTTTTGTTTGTAAGCTCTCAATTTGGATTATTTCCTTAAAATAAAAGTTACTAAGTGGTTCAAACTATTCCATGCATGTTTTAGACAGTTTTAAGCTCTTAGTGTTTGACCATTAGGTGTCTTTTGGTTTAGTGACCCATGCTTCCATTTGTCCACATGTTTTTCACATTTGTTGTGGGTTGATGTAGGGATTGTGTCAATATTTTGAACTTTTAGCCCACAACTACACTCTTTATCATTATTAGTGATGCATGGAATTTCCTGTCTCTTCAGAGTGATAGGTTCATGTGTCATGTTTTGCATTGGAGTGGTAATGCATGTTGGCCCTTGTGCAGGATTAGGAGACATTATTTTGGTGAGGAGGGGTGTTGCACCAGGTTGGCCTTTTGTTGGTTTTAATGAGCTAGTAGGTCTACAAGTTTTGTACTCATGTGTGGAAACTGTCCTAAAGAAAGGATATTTTTAAGACTGTGGCTGAGATCTATTAGCATTATCATTTACATGTATGTTCATAGCATAAGTAGGATTCTTCCTTTGATGTTGTGGTGTCAATTCTTCCTATGTTGGTGGTGGTGACATATGGTGGAGGGAAGCATGCGAATATTGATGATGTGATAGAGAATGAGAGATGCGAGATGGTGATCCCATAGGAGATGTTGTAGGTTGATGATATTTAGAAGAGTGGCAGTAGTGATTTGAGGTGAAGGAAGTAGAACCATTAAGAAAATAGATTGTTAAACATAGTATTCATATGGGTTTGACTTGCAATAAGGGTATTGCTGGTTTGATGATGGCATCCCCCATGACTGTGGGTTTTGCTACTATAATTAATAGTAATGTTGAGGTTGATAAGAAGTTCCACTAGAATAATATGCTTGGTTGTAGGACTGTCTATAATTACCTTGTGAGTATGGTAATTTCCTAGGCATTTGCTTTTGTACAAACTTGAGTTCAAAGAAAAAGCCCCAAACTCTTGTAGATGTAACATAACTAGGCAATAGCCCTTTGGATGGTCATATTAGCAGATGTCAAATTCATCATCCTCTTTTGTGGTTGAGCGTATAACCACTTCTATTGTAGCTATTTTTCCTTTTTGTCGATAAGTGTTCCTACCTATTTCTTTGATCTTTTTTCTCTTCTAGTTTTTCTTACTTGACCTTTTTTGTGTTACCCTCTCTACTAAGGCCTTCACATAATTTGTAACTTTGTCATTCATTAAGTCCCATATCTTATCTATCCTTGCTTCAAGGTCAATGAAAAAATTTTGTATTGGCAAGATTTGTTGTGATATCAACTCATTAAGAGTTGCCTCTTTTTCCTCATCATAGATATGGATCCTCTTCTTTAGAAGAGTTGTTCCCCAATTATATTACTCTATATTCTCTTATTTACATAGCTCTCCTTATTCTTTTGCCACATGCTCAATTAGCCTTTGTATCTAATGGGCTTTCAATTTGGATAATCAACCTTGGACATAAATCTCAAGGGTCTTCCTTGTTTGATTATGAAGCCCATCTATAATGTGGAAAAGCTGCTCTTTCTGAGAAAAATCATGGCTTGGATGTCTATATAGTAGAGAATAGTATCTATCCAAGGCCACATCCAAGGATTGATGTGGTTCTTACTTTCATCCTTGGATTTGTTTTCTCAGGTTAGACAATCTCACATAGCTTTGGTACTTTTCCTTGAAATATTCCAACATTATGGACTACTAGTGGATTAAATTTGGTTTCAATGATCTATACAAACTTTCAACATAATTTATTAGTATCCTAGGAAAGAGCTTTTAGATTTTTCCACTTATGTTCAATAATCTTCATGGTGTAGGCATCATGGAAGGCTTGTAAATGATATTGTAGATCAGAATTATAGCATCCCTTAAATCTAGGAATGTTGTTCATATCAAGCCATTTGATGAGCCTTCCCTTTGATGCCTTTGAGATATTTGACCTACCTCCCTAATTTGTGTCATGTCCCTCATAGCCAACAAGGATTCATTAGCATTAGACATGTCATGGTGATAATCTCTATTTCCATTTGTCTGACTGTGTTAATCTTTTCTATGATCACTTTGATGTATTTCATATTGTCCTTGAATTCTATTTCTATCTCCATATTAATTATTTAATGGATCTCTATCTCTATACCTACGCTTATCTTTGTCAAAACTAGATGTGGAAGAGAAAGAGGAAGATGGTGAACTAGAAGAATCACCATGGCTGCATTATTTCGTTGTATGATCCCTTGATTTATATCGTCTAGGTTTGGAGGAGGTCCTAGGCCTTAAGGCCCTCCTTGTTCTAGTACTTACTCCATCTCCTCTAGGATTTCCTACATTAGTTGAACGTAGCCTTTGAGTGTAGTAAGGGTCTAAATGAACATATAAAACCCCTACTTGAGGTTGTTCACACCAGTTCTCTTTAGTATATATCTTATTATTTCTCCTATGAGTATTCTCATCATACAATGCATTATTGATCCTATGTAAAGAAGACATGTTTTTAATGTGTGATGAATCATGTTAAGTTGGCTACGTCGATGAGGCCTCATCAATTGGGCCTCATCGATGAGGCCTAGTTGACACATCTTACCATGCATTGATGAAGCCCCATCAACGCAATGTTGGTTTTCTTGATTTTTAGCTATAAATATGTGCTTGCAACTACATTTATGGAATAAGTAAGTTGTAGTTGCAGTGAAGCTCTTAAATTTTTGCCATTTGAAAGTTAGAAGTTTTCCTCCAAGTTCCCACAACAAGAGTCATTGAGTGTATGGATCTTTATTCAAGCATTTTTTTACCTAAGCATGACAATGTGTGTAGCAATAAAGATGAGCTTTTTGATAAACCTTGCAGCACTTTGGATAGATTAGCTACTTTATTTATGAATTTACCATTTCCAATTATTTATAAATGTTTTCAATTAGTCAGTAAATATTTCCTAGTTATTATGTTAATGATACAATTAAGTAAGATAGATTACACACATAAGTACGACCGCTTCAAGTGTAACACGTATTCGCTTGGTTACCCAATAGTAGATACATGGGTTTAGGATGTGTACAAAAAGTGGGATCGTATACTTATGTTAGGATTAGTTAAATGATTAGTTAATTAGTTAATTTAGATTAGTTAATCAAATCCCTTTTTATCTACAATTCAAGCATCCAACTATAAAACATAAAAATAATAAAAATTGAATGCCTTAGTTACACTTAACCATACCAATAAATGTCACAAGTGTAATTGGAAAGACAACGATTGATCTTAAGGCTAAATTCACTTCCTAAAGGGCTAGTGCACTGTAAACAATAAAGTCCATGGAATTCAACTAGATTATGCATGACCACTTTGTGATTCATATGGTTGGACATAGGGGTACCTCGTTGCTCATCATTGGCATTGTTGTTAGGGACGTTGTTTGTGGAACGTGCATTATTTAGATTTAAGTGAATACCATTAATATCATTGTTTGAACCTCAAGGTAAATACCATTCCCCACTATCCATAGTGTTATAAAAGCACATTAATAATTTTGTTTTGTATTGCAAAATATCTTCTTCTTCTCACAAGCGTATCACATAAAAATGGAAGGTGGTATACACTCATCTAGATGAGTTTGTGCTAAATTTCACCTTCATCCTACATCGGGATGAAAAAAATACAATGGCGTTATATGGTGGGCAACTTCATCTTATCCCTTGATAGATTTGTGCTTAGGATGCTATTCAAAACCCTTAAGAAGTTTGGCATAGCAAATCTTCATGAAGAATACATTGTGGATGGCTATGACACTTGAAACTAATGTTCTACTAAAACACAATGTAAATGAGATCAACGTTAGAAGAAATTTGATGAGTGGCAAGGTACCCCTACACTCAACCATACAAATATGAGCATTTCATGTGTGATCCAATCGAACTCCAATGACTAAGTGCTTACGTGCCTTAATGGAAAACTTAAGGTTAATCAATCACTGTCTTCCCAAACTTACTTGTATTGCCACGGTTGTATGGTTAAGTAAGCTTGAGGTATATGATTTTTATAACTTTTATCTTTTTAATGTCTTATGCTAATAGGGGAAGGTGAAGAGAACTAAGTCACTAAATTTTATTAATTATTCACTAACTATGTTCTAATTGTTCCTAACACCAGTATCTGTTCCCACTTGCTGCACATATCTTGAACTAGTGCAACGCTACTGGGATTACCAAACGCTAATCGTTACTGGGTTACCAAGTGCTACACATATGCTTGAGGCGGTTGTACTGAGTGTACTTAACTAGGAGAGTCAAGGGTTAAGAGAGATTAATTAACTAGGAAAGCACTTAAACATTCAATAATAATTAATTACTATTTAGCTCAATTTGTATGCTGAAAGGTTTATCACAAAGTGTGTCTTTATTGCCATACAAAAATGTGTGCTCAAGTACAAATTGCTCGAATAAAGATCCGTTCACTTTATGACTCCTTTTGCGGGCACACAGGAATTATTCTAACTCTGGAATGGTAAAATTGCAAGAGTTTAGCTAAGGGTCTAAGTCTAACTACTAGAACAAGGAAAGCCACCTCTTATTTATAGAAATTAAGATAGGCTACGATATCGTGTATGCAATATCGAGGGGCGAATGCAATATTGCAGCTCATCATACCCCCATGACTGAATGAAAACTCGTCCTTGAGTTCCTTTTAAAATATTGGGAAGGTATGGGATTATTAACTTGAATGACACTAATGGTGAATGGGATGACACATGAATGGATCATCATTGCAATACATGACAATATTAGTGTTCATGACCACAAGAGTGAACACTATACACATTTGACATCCAGCTTTATTTGGTAGTTGAGAGAGAAGAGAGAGAAAAGAGGAAGATGTGTTGCTACCAATGCCAAAATTGTGCCTTCCGTTGTCCATCCATAACCGTGCCATTGATCTTATTCCTTGCATGACTGTTCCAAAACAAGTCCATCCCAAGTATTTCCTCTAGCTCTAGTCCATTGTTGTATGATTTCCATTTGCACACACAACACACAGTCTCATATTAGCAAGGATAAATAAATCACAGTGCAGTTAATACCTTGCCTCTGTGTATGGTGTATTGGCTGAGTTGTGATATGGCTAATATAGATTTTGGAGATATAACATTGGTGACTACTAAAGGTGTAAGGTGTACGGGTTAGGAGAAAATTGAAAAAATTGGACTAGGACCCCCATGACTAAGAGCGATCCTTCAGTAGCGATAGAATGGAAAAATAAAAGGAATAAGAAATATGGAGAAAAAGAAACAACAACAATGCTGATAAAATGGATGTTAGAGGTGGAAATGAACAAAATAAATGTTGACTATGGGAATGTTTAATAGAATGAAGTTAACTGATGCACCAAGTAGGAATGTCAGTGGGTCCTCCCCAAAGCAGGCTCATGCCCTTAATGCCCTAACAATCCCACATTCAAAGAGTTTGTAGGCTCTAGAAATGCCATTTGGAAGCAAGAGTTAAAGTATTAACTACAAGAATTTACCAAAAAGAAAAAAATGCATCAACCAAAATATAGACTATTGATACAACCGACAATGAGGTGGAAAATGGAGAAAGAATTATGAGGAGAAGAGAATGGAATGGAGTCCCAAGAACAAGGTGGCGTACAGCCCCTTATGTATGTATTGTTAATGTGACTTAGTAGATCTCATTCCAAATCTAGCCTCAAACAATCCACATCCAGTGACTTCACATGAATACACTTAACCAATCCATCCACCTGAAGTAGCAAGAATGCTTCCACCAAAGAGTCACTACTATTCCGAAGAAATAGAAAAGGAAAAGATAGGGAGCGAGAGAGGGCCTTAGTTTGAGGGAACATGTTTGTTTAGTTTCATAACCAGTGCTTGTAGCCTAGATGATTATTTTTTCTAAGGGCTGTGCTTTGAATTTTCACTTTTTTTTTGCATGAGAACCACACCATGAAAAGACTTATTATTTTCATTAGCTTAGCTTCCTGATAATGGAGCAACGTCAGAATGGTAAGGAAAACTTAAGAAGAAAACATCCAAGCACCCAAGAGAATGGTCAACACAAATGCATCAAATCCCCTTGAAGTCACACCCTTTTCAAACCTTGAGTCCTTCCTCAGTTTGAGAACTGCTTAGTCACCAATTCATTGATAGTTTTATTATTTAAAGAAACATACTGTATAGTTCCAAGCTAAGAGAGACCATAGAAATTCATGGATGTATGGATGACTTGGACTCATTGCCTATTGTATCAAGAGAACCATACCTTAGTATCAACATTATAACTCAAAGGTAAAAACCAAACATTGATAATCAATAGAATACAGTTCATACCACCATCAAGAGCACTTATTAGGTGACGAAATTAACAAAACAAATAGCCACACAAAGAAATGAAAAAGTATCAACGATGTTGCAAAACAAAAACAAGAAAAGTGAAAGAAATTTGTAAAAAAAAAATCTGTAAAACAAAAAACTTAAAAAAGGAATTGAGGGCCTCAGTTGATTAGTAGAGGTGGCCATCTCCCCCATGATTGAGTTGGAAGGGGGAGATCCAAAATAATGAGTGGGGTTGTCCCTTTTCCAAGGTATTATGTGCATTGACAGTTCTAGATTCATGGTAAGGTTTGGTCTGTTGCATATTGACTAGTAATCTCTTATCAAAGCACTTGTTTGAATTTCTTAGGAGTTTCCAGCTTCTTCAAATTGATGTTTTCAAGTTAAGGTTTGGAAGTTGGCGATGCTCTTGCTCCAGTGAATCTATGCTTTCGATGTGAGAGCAAATTGTTCCCTCAGTTAGTTCCATGCACATTGGTGAGTTGCTCTCTTGATTAGCTATCAACCATTGGGTGTCTTCTTGTTGTGTGGTTGCTATATACAAGTACTTTTGTATGTTAATTTTTGGTACACACCAGTTGCATGCAGGCAATGCTAAACATTCCTGTATGTAATCACACCCTGTATCACTGTATGTGATGCATGGAACTTTCTTCTTCTCAATCTTCCCAAAAGTGTTTTCCTTAGATATTTCTAGGGAAAGATCGTGGATTCCTAGACATGTATTTATGGTACTTAGCCATGCCCTTCCCATGATTATTGGAAAGTACCCTTTATCATTGTTTACTTGTATCACTAGGAAATCAGCTAGGTATGACCACCCACACACAGTGGTAACGATGTCCTCCAGCAGTCCCAAGGGAACAGTGATGGACTGGTCGGCCAACTCTAGGTGAATATTATTCTTCTTTAATGAAGACAGGTTCCAGGCTTTGTACATCTCTTGCGATATTAAGTTAACTTCGGAACCTAAGTCTAGAAGAGCTTTACATGGTTCATTCCCAGCGACTTGGAGATAGATTAGAGGGCTTCTGGGGTCAGAGAATTTCCTGGGAAGGTGGCCCTCCTTAATCCAATCCATGACAACATGTGTTAACATAACCGTGTGCGTTGAGCTCGATTTTTGGTTTGAAGGGAGCTTTGAAGCCTTATTTGATAGGGAGGTGTTCAGATGTTCAACCGCTTGTGATTGTGAGGGCTTGGTTGAACTATTGATTTTGAAGAAAGGTCTTTTCTTCATAAATTTTTCAGAACCAACTGTAGGTTGAGGATTCATAGCCCTAGTGACATTGCTTTGGGAACAGTGCTCATGTAGATGGACAATAAGAAACATCCATACTACATCCATTGTGTGAGTCAAAGCATTGTGAAAGAATAGTTAAATTACACCACCATAGAGAAAGAGGTAATGGTGGTGGTATATGCACTAGAGAAGTTTAGGCAATATGTACTTGGTTACAAAGTATTTGTGCATATGGATCATAGTCCAATTCACTTTCTCATGAATAAGATGATAGTGAGCCCTTGTGTCATACGGTGGCTTATGATCTTGTAGAAATTCGATCTCACTATGGTAGATTGAAAAGGGACTGAGAATGTGGTCACTGACCACCTCTCTCATTTAAGATGGAATAATAAAGAGGAGGAGAGCCTGCTCACTGATTAGTTTCCAAATGAACTCCTCTTTATTGGAGTAATAAATGAACAAATGTCTAGAAAAGAAATATGGAATAATGGCATTCTCACATATCTTCTCACTCAAGAGATGCCACAGGACTTGGATTTTAGAAAAAAGCAACAATTTTTTCATCGGGTTAAATAGTTCATGGAAATCAACAAACACCTTTACAAGGTGTGTGCCAATGGCCTAATTCATTGGTGTGTCCTTGACAAAGATTAACTACGCATTCTCCAGGATGCTCATGAAGGGCCTTGTGGAGGCCATTATGCAAGGAGATGCACGACCATAAAAATCTTGATGGTAGGATACTATTGGCCTACAATCTTTATGGATGCCCACTAGTTTGTCAAGTCTTGTAAATGTTGTCAACGTGATGAGGGGATGATTTCTCACATGGAAGGTCCTCAACAATGGATTCAACCATTGAAACATTTTGACATATGAAGTGTTGAATTCATGGATCCCACCACATCCATGTCTAACGAGAAGGCATATATTATAGTAGCAGTTGACTACTGCATAAAATGGGTAGAAGAAGTAGTTGTTACTGATTGTGCATCATCCACTACTATCAAATTTATATAACAAAATATTGTGAATAGGTTTGGGGTGCCATGTTCACTAATTTCTAATAATGGAACTCATTTCATAGGTGCCACATTTAGAAAATTAATGCAATGCTTGGGGGTAGAACATAAATTAACAACACCTTGCCACCCCCAAGCCAATGGTCAAGTAGAGGTAACCAACTAGGAGATTACAAAAATACCAACATGAACCATTAGGAAATATAGGAAGGACTGGAATAAAAAACTTAATGATGCTCTATGGGCTTATCATTCAACTTGAAAACTTCCTATTGGCTATTCTCCCTATGAGTTAGTGTACAAAAAACTTCCAACATTCCCAATCTAGTCCAAGCTCTGTACACTCTCAACAGCCTATAAACTAAATCTTGACCTAAGTCTAGCATAGAAAGAAAGGTTAATCAACCTAAACATGTAAGATGAAAATCAATTAGTGGCCCTATCCTTGAATGAGGTGAACAATGCATTTAGTAAGCAACGTCATGACCTTAGAATCATGAAAGTAAAACTTCAACTAAGAGATAAGTTTCTTTACTAGAACCCCACACATGTACCCTAGAAGAAAAAATTTCAAACATTGTGGGAGTGACCTTATATAATTGATCAAACCTTTTTCTTTGGGGTCATGTTGATCTACAAACTTGACTACCCAAATAAAAGGCAATTGGTAAAAATCCAACAAGTCAAACCTTTCCTAGAATTAAGATAGGCCAATGTAAATACTACCTCAACAGATGGACAACCACATTCTATTTTTTGGATCTCCTCCTTCTAACTTAGTCATGGGGGAGATGGACATCCATGCTAATCATTACCATGGCCTCTCAATTTTTTTACCTTTTTATTTTTCATGTTTTTGATTTTCAAATTTTTCTAATTTTACATCATCTTTAGTACCTTTAAACTTTGTTGATTATTTTACACTTTTTTATATTTTTTCTAGATTGAGGATGGAACTTCATAGGTCATTTTAACCACAAATTTCACAAGGGACTTCTTATGACCTTAACTTGGAACTCCATTCCACTTTCTCTATCATTCATCCATGACTACCGTGTTCTATGTTATGCTCCATGTCTTGGTCTAATGTGTTGGGATACTTGAATGGATTCTTTCAGGTTGGTCTTTAACTTTTCATGACCATTAATTGACTATGGGGCCTATAAACTCTTTAGTTGAGGTTATGCAAGGGCAAAAAGGGCATGAGCCTGCTATGGGGAGGACCCACTTGAATAGCTTTTGGCTTGATTAGTTAAGGTTCCTTATCTTTGACATCGCTACAATCCTATATTTCACATTTTCCATTGTGTAAATTGCTTAGTACTCCTTAATCTTTCATTTCATTCACCTACTAAATCATTTTTTCTTCATTTTTTCAAATTTATTAGCTTTAACACCCTCTTCTCATGTTTTCATACTATTCCTGGTCTTCTAAGCTTCCATTTGATTCCAATTTTATCCAAAAATTCCTTATATTTTAAGAGTTTGACCAAGTTAGTGGTGGTCATTGACTATGTTGATGAGGCCTCATTAATGCAGCTAACCATGTCAACGAGGCCTCATCAATGTAGTGCTTAGATCTTATATATATCACCAAATACTTTGAAAGTTTTTGCAAATTTCTCATAACACATAGGGAATTTTTACAGTTTTTCATAGCCCAGAACCTTCTAGAGCTCATAACTTCCCAATTGTTTGTTCAAATCACCCTGTTTTTTGATCCTATGCTTATTGGAGGTAAGATCTTTATCATGGGGGCCACAAAGCTTAAGGTTTCCAATGACAAATCAATGAAAATTTTTGGAAATTTTCCTAACTCCCCCAAAGGGTTAATAACCTTAACCAAATATAAACATCAAATTTCTCCCAAGTTAACCCTTTCAACAACCTCCAGGATGAATTATTCATAATAACACATAAAATAAATACTAATTGGATTAATTAAATCAACCATAATCACAACTTAGCCAAGTGTAACTATCCTTAAGAGTTAAGGTATCCTAATTGTTTTAAGGTTACATAATGATTGCTAATCCATGGTCTTATTGTGATTATAGATGGTAGTCAAAAAAAATGTCTGTAAGAAGGAGAATCCTCACAACCACGGGAAAAATGACCCAGAGTTGGAAGGGGCCAACAAGAACAAGGCCAAGAACTACTAGAGGTGACCCATGCAATGGGACCTCTTTGGGAGGAGCCCAAAGTGGAATTTGTCCTATAGATTCCAGAGGAAGAAGTGCCAACTGAACAATCACAAAGAGGAGAAGTGCCTAGACCCATGCCAAGGCTTGAGGTCACATTGACTCAAGCCTACCTAGACATCATTCAATCTTGAAACATTTAAAGATCGGTTCTTCAAGAGATCAACTTTAGGCCATTATGGAAAAATCTCTAGAGGATGTCAAGACACAACTATAGACCTCTCCCATGTGGCTAGTCATCATGTCTAGTGGAAAATGGTACATGGGAGAGACCTATCTCTTTTGGAGTAGCCAAAGGCTAGGATTCATTCTCAAGATCAAGGACATTCAAGTGTCCTACTTGGTAGAATCCATTGCACAAGCACTTGGGTTGCCTAACATAGGAACATAGTTGGCTAAATTGTCTACAAAAGATAATCTTGAGGCTAAAAGGGAGTGGACCCAACACTGCTATGTTGTCTACTATAAGGATTATGGTGCACTTACACTGATAGAGTAGATTTATTGTAAAGTTGTAGCCTATCACCTCGATCCAATGGTAAGGCCAAGCAAGGTGACTCCTTTTTCCACCCAAGCATGCACCGCGCTATGTACGAAGTTCCCTGTTAACCTTTCACAACTGCTATACTTGGAGATTGAAATGTTTTAAAGAAAATGAACATGGAAGGAAGAGCCTACCTTTTCCATGCCTCATTAAAAAACTTTGCAAAAGGATAGGAATTTCTCACTACTCTAATGACACTCTTAGGCATGTTCTTGTGGCCTTATGGGTAGAAATCATGAAGGATAAAACACTAGTGACAACCCAAGAAGAGGAGTTTTTGCCACCACCACCCACTTAGGAAATAACACTAGAGGCCTACACAGCCATTAAACATTTGTGAAAAATCCAAGAATAGCTCTTGAATGAACATAAGCAATAAGTAGAAATAAGTGGGCCATATTCATTTGTGTATTAGCTAGTAATGAGTCACCTTAACGAGGTGGCTTGAATAGTTAGCTAGATGGAGAGAGGTGGTCCCATTTTCTCTGTCTAAGAAACACAGCTACCTTTGAGGTTAGATCCCAATGCTTGAGAGGTGACAATTTCATTAGCAACACATCATCTATTCCCAAAAATCTCTAGGAATGTCACCATTTTCGTAGTAAGGTTGGAGGAAGGTGAAGAGGTAATTTTCTTAGTGATGTAACACCAAGGGTAGGAGACAGTGGTAGAAGTGGTAGTTGATCACGTAGCTGAAGCATTGAACACACCTGTAGCATTTGTACTATATGTACTTACACTCCAAGATGTGTAGATATTTGCAGGCATGGTCATTGGAAAGTTAGATGTAGATCAACATGAAAAATTATTAAAAAGAGTAGTAGGAATTGGGAAATCAAATTTAGCCATCTTTGATCTTCTAGAGAACATCACCAC
This sequence comes from Gnetum montanum, assembly GCA_015680685.1. Taxonomy (NCBI): domain Eukaryota; kingdom Viridiplantae; phylum Streptophyta; class Gnetopsida; order Gnetales; family Gnetaceae; genus Gnetum; species Gnetum montanum. The sequence continues at coordinate 433,085 of MNCI01038068.1, read as the reverse complement.
AACCCAATCAAAGTTGCTGAATGCAAGGGGTAGATGTATTATTTTAGAGGAGCAACTAGAAACGGCTCAAGAGCAAAATCAACACTTGGTTGTGGAGGTTGCTAAACTTCATGCCTGACTTGCATCAAACAACAATGATGAGAGATGAAGCTATCAAATAGCATCAAGAACAATTTCAGAAGGCTAAGGAGGAGGTAGTGATGGCCATCTTTAAATAATTCATAGCTGAAGACGAAATGTACTCAATCAAAAAGGACTTGAATTAGCTACGCTAGGAGAATGAAGCATTGATTGCACAAAATTATCACCTATGAAATTTTGATACTCAAAGAAATTAAATTGAAGAATTCATTCAGCAATAGCGAGAGTAGCTTGCTAGGGTAAACACCGAATTGAGGAAACTAGCTATGAAGAATCGTAATTTATCAATGGAGGAGGTATGCTCCATACATCAAAAGTTTTCCATCGAGATCATCGCCTAGAAGAATGAAGCTCTCAAATTTAAGAAATTGAAAAATCACTACAAGAAATAGGTTAATTTGCAAAAGGAAGTGAGTGAAAAATAAATCTAGATGGCAAAGGCAAACAAGAATGAAGCCCTCTAACAACTCTAGCAAGGAAAATGTGGCAGCTCATTTGTTATGGTATTAATGCCTAAAACAAAGCAAAGATTCACTTGAATGAGTTGTAAATCAAGGAGATGATAGAGTACATGGAGTTGGCCAATATCCGTTATGTAAACCATAGTTAGAGTTAGAAAAATAAGTGGCTAGCTTGTATATGCTATATGAGGCTGAGTTCAAACACCACAAGGACACCAAGTAAAAGCTTGAAACTACTAATGTTGAACTCAAAGTTCTCATAGGACAATTCAAAGATCAATGATCTATCATTGAGAACCTAGCTAGATAGATGAATTACTACTAGGAGTTGAAGAACACAGTGAGAGAATTCAACATTGAATGTGAATAGTTTGCTACCTAGTTTATCAATGCCAAGGAGTTGTTTCTAGCAATCTCGTGTCCTTGGGATGTGCCGATTCCAACCCACATTAGGGAAGTTTCATGGATGGTGCATGATCCCCAGAGTAAGGAGGGGAAAATGAAAGCATTGCTAGATGCTTTCCACCTAAAGTCACAGTAGCAGCAAGACAACTGTAGTCACCTCAACCACCACTAGTGCATGAAGTTGGTGAAGATCCCTCAAAGCCTTAGGAACCACCACCACCTGTGATCATTTGATCTTCTCCAATAAGCTTTACATCATTAAGGAATGTATTATTCAATTTTGAAGAGATAAATCATTATGTTCAATTTTTGTCTTGAACACCTTCATTTTTTGTAATGTGTTGATCTGTACACTCCATTTTTTGTCAAGTTAGTTAATAATCCCATACCTTCCAAATTTTATAACAAAACTTAAGGACAATTTTTCATTCAATCGTGGGGGTATGCTGAGTTGCATTAAGTTTGCTATGTTAATAAGGCCTTGTCAATGTGACCTCATCGACAAGGCCTAGTTGATGAATCTTACCATGTATCGATGAGGCCTCATCGACATAGTGTCAGTTTTCTTAATTTTTGGCTATAAATACGTTCTTGCAGCTGCATTTATGGCATAAGTAAGTTGTAGTTGCAATGGAGCTCTTAGAGTTTTTCCATTTGAAAGTTAGAATTTTTCCTCCAAGTACCAGTAGCAGGAGTCATTGAGTGTATAGATCTTTATTCAAGCATTATTGTACCTGAGCATGATAGTGTGTGTGACAATAAAGATGAGCTTTCTAATAAACCTTGCAGCACTTTGAATAGATTAGCTACTTTATTTATGCATTTATTGTCTCTAGCTGTTTATTAAATATTTCCCAATTATCATGTTAATGAGACAATTAAGTGAGATAGATTACACACATAAGTACGACCACTTCAAGCGTAACACGTATTCACTTGGTAATCTTAGAAGCATTATTGCTTGGTATGCCCAGTAGTGTAGTGCTTGGTCACCCAATAGTGAATACATGGGTTTAGGATGTGTATAGAAAGTGGGAATGGATACTTATGTTAGGAATATTTAAATGATTAGTTAATTAGTTAAATTAGATTAGTTAATCAAATCCCTTTTTATCTACAATTCAAACATCCAACTATAAAACATAAAAATGATAAAAATAAAATGCCTTAGTTACACTTAACCATACCAACAAACGTCATAAGTGTAATTAGGAAGACAATGATTGATCTTAAGGCTAGATTCACTTCTTAAAGGCTAGTGCATTGGAAATAATAAAGTCCATAGAATTCGACTGGATCATGCATGAATGCTTTGTGATTTGTATGGTTGGGTGTAGGGGTACCTCAACACTCATCAATGTATGTGACTTAAAATATTAATATTTTCTAAAAGATAGATCATTAATCCCTTTATAGCAATTTTTTATAATATAACTAATCTAGATAACTCACACCATCCCTAGTAACAATGCTAATGATGAGCAGCGAATAACCCCTAAGCTCAAACATATGGATCACAAGTGTTCACATGAAATCCAATTGAATTTTATGGATGGGACTAGTTGTGACATCTAGATTGTTAAGCATTGATCATAAGATGTTGTTTTCTCACTTGGACCAGTTGTAGTTTTATCACATATGGTTTAGTCCAAAGTGAGGCATATGATAATTAATGTTGTTGCAACTTTAAACTAATCTTAATAATAAAAGACAAATTAATTATTTAATCTAACTAACAAGAAGAAGATAAATTCTAAACTAGCATAGAGCAATGAGCATATGCTCTTGGCATACCATACACATCTTGGACTCATGTAATTGTTACTGGGATTACCCAGTGTTATGCTACTAGGTGAACCAAGCTATAGCACTAGTGGAATTACCAAACGATTACACTTAAACACTCAAAACCACGTACTTATTTTAGTTTACTAATGAATAAGTAAAATACTTGAAAATGTAAATGATTAAACTAAGAAAATAATAAAAGTTATGCTAAGTAAAATAGTAAAACTAAGTGGATGCTATAATGATGAAAACCAATTTCGATCTTTATATTTGGACATGAACTATGCCCAAGTACACTTCACTTGAATAAAGATTCAATACAACTACTCTACACCACATTGCAGGCATGCACTCTATCACTAAAACTATGAAAAGAAACTGTAAGAGTCTACCTAAGGATGGAATGAAAAAGTTATTGAATTGTGCACCCAAGTGTTGTAGTTATAGGAGTGCATACATCTTGAGACATCATATCATGATGATGTATCATGTGTTATGACATTGTATCAACAACATCATTGATATGGCATCATTGCTATGATGTCACTTCATGTTAAAATTTGACTTTATCAATGCTCCAATGACATTACATTGTTTCATATTTTGGATTCACAACCACAAGAATACCACTATTGCAAAGAGTATTACCACTTGGTGTATTGTCCAAGGGAAAAGTTTATCCATTGCACTTTTTTATTTTTAGATTCCTAAGAATCTGCCTACCTTCAAGCATGGGTAACATGTCTTTCCAATGGGACCCCTAGAAATTTATTTTGTGCATAGATTTTATTTTTTAACTATGTTAACCTTACTAGAGGACTACCTTTAGGCATGGGAAGCATGTCATTCTAGTGACATGGTAAGGAGCACTTATTGTACTCTGACTCTTATTTTTCATTAGATCTACAAGGATATCATACATCTTTAGCAACAAGATAGAAATTATAACAATAATTCAAGAAAATCCACAAATCCCCTTGACATCAGACCCTTTGCATTTTCCCTTGGTTCTTCACTTTTCAATCCAAGCATAATGATCACAAGTTTATTCTTAGTTTTATTATGAGAGGAATATCATTATGGCCATGGTAAGAACCTCTTATTGTTGGAATAGATTGATGGATGTTGTGGTTTCACTGAATAGAAATCAGTCCTTTATGATCGATAACATAGAGAAATCTTCACCTTATTGGGACTACATCTTGTCTTATTAGATGTGTTTTATTGGAAATTTGACAAAAATATGTATAAGTAAAATGGAAACGAAACATGAAAATCATGAAAAATTAGAAAAGATATTAAGAATTTAGAAGAATAAGAATAATGAAAAATTATTAAAGAATTAGAAAATATCAAAGAATATAAAACATTCAAGAAATGAAAAATTATAAAAGAATGAGAAGATATCAAAGAATGTGAAAAAGTATTAAGAAAAGAAAAAGGTATAATAAAAATTATACACCACAAAAAGTAGAAAAAAAAAGTTTAAAAAGAACTTACTAATTATTAAGTCAGGATAAGGCATCTTCCCCATGACTAAACTCATGGACAAGTGTTTAGAAAATAGACCCTAGATCCTCTATATCATACACTCTAGGTTTCTCACTTACCATCCTTAGTCATTTAGTTTTTCGATTATCATCCCATTTAATCTTGATGATAATTGAATTTTGATCATCCAAGTCCTTATTTCCTCTTTCTATTAGTGTATGATTATGGTTTTATATTTTCGTTTGTATGTTCTTAGTTGGGATCATTTTCTTAGAATAGGAGTTAATAAATCAATAAGGTTATTTCATGCATGTTTTAGAAGATTTTAGGCTCTCATTTTTCGATCATTGGATGTCTTTTGGTGTAGTGTCTTATGCTTCATTATGTCCACACATTTGTTTTTCATATGTGTTATGGCTTGGTGCACTAATCATGTTGAAATTCTGAAGTATCAACCCACAACTGCACCCTTCTATATCATTGGTAATGCATGGAATCTTTTGTGTATGTATGGATCCATGCTTGTCTTCCTTAAAAATATTGAGAGATAAGTCTCTCATGCTTAACTTAGCATCCAAAATGCTAAGAGATGCTCTCCTCATAATGATTGGAAATTCCCTATCATCATTTTTCAAGTCAATCACAAGAAAGTTTGCTGGATAAGACCACCCATTGATAGTGATCACAACATCTTCTACATGTTCCAATGGAATGGTAACAAATTGATTTGCAAGTTCAACCTTATATTACACTTTTTCAATAGTGATAGGTTTCATGCCTTGTATGTTTCTTGAGAGATCAAATTTATTCTGGAACCTTAGTCTATTAGAGCCTTGCATGGTAAATTTCCAACTACTTGTAAATAAATCAAAAGAATTCTTGGATCAATTGTTTTCTTAAGAAGTGGTCCTGTTTTTATCTAGTCTGTTACTATTTGCATTAGCATGATAGTTTTTAGTTTCTAGACTAATTGTTATGGAAGCAAGGTGTTGGTAGGAGGATTTATCATAGGAGAAAATTATCACAATGAAGACTTAATTCTACCAGCCCTCTTTGGACTTGTCCTAAAGAAAGTATGTTTCTTGGATTTACCCTTAGTATTTCTGGTATGATCCTTTATTTATACATTCACTGCCCTTGCAGCACATCATTGCTGAGGTTGTGATGGTAGTTTCCCTTGCATAATGGGTGGTGGCACTAGTGGCAAAGAATTGGAAGGGGGATTCAATGGTCTAGTTGCTAGCGAATGTGCATATGGACTATGATCCATACTTGGAGTAGTAGGTCTATAGTATTCTAGTTGATAATAAGAAGAATAAGTCTAAATTGAAGCATTTCCTAGATATTTTAGATGCTAAACATAATATCCATAAATTTTTGGTTGTGTGTATAGATATTGTTACCTTAGCAATGGCATTTCCTATGTTTGTGGTTACTACCACTGTTGTTAGTGTTACTCTTGTGGTTATGCGTAGGCTCTACTTGGGCAATATGTTGGCTAGAAAGGTTGTCTTATATTACCATGAGGATAATACAACCTTTTTGGCATTTAATTTTTGACAAAGCTTGGATTGAGTGCATATACCCTAAATTCTTACAAGTGGACCATAATAGGGCAACATCCCTTAGGATGTTCATATTAGCACATCTTTCATCCTTCCTCTTTCTCTGAACTGGAGTCAATATACCCTTCAATGGTAGCAAATTTTTCCTTTGGGCTTATAACTCTTTCGTCCATAATCTCTTTTCTTCTTTCTTTCCTTGCCCTTATTGACTACTTGTTCAATCTTTTCTTCACAATCTTTAGGACTATAGAAAATTTTTCTTTCATTGAATCCTATATTTTCTCTACTTTAATTACTATATCATTTATCAATTTTTAGATAGGTAGAGTCTTTTTTTGGGTAACATCATCCAAGGTTTCATCCTCTTGCTTGTTACATATTTGCATGTTGCATTTCCTTATTAATGGATCTCTATTATATTCTTTAGGTAACTCTCTCTTCTTAAGTTCTCCCTCCTATTTTGCTACTTGATCAATTAATCTTTAAATTCAATGGATGGTCATCTTTGATAGTCGTCCTTGGGCATAAACCCCAAGGGTCTCTTTGGTTTTGTTCCTCAACCCATCTATCTTATGCCTTAGTTGTTCCTTCTATGAGAACCCATGGCCTAGGGATTTGTGCAGTAAGGAATAGTATCTTCCCATTTTTGCATTAAGGAACTCATGAGTCCCTTGCTTCCATCCTTAGATCTACTTTCTTAAGTTTGACACTCGAGAGTAAGTTTGATATTTATCATTGAAGAGTTCCAATATGGTACTTCTTCTTTGAATTGATTTAGGTTCTAGGGATCTATACTAGCTTTCTGCCTCCTTAATCAATGTCCTAGGGAGAAAATTTAATTTTTGCCAATCACTTTCAATTTTCTGGAGGGTGTAGGCATCATGGAATGCTTGAAGGTGATGTTGTGGATCTGCATTGTATCCACCCTCAAATTTAAGCATGCTATTCATGTATAGATACTTGGTATGATTGTCCCTTATGTGCCTAGTTGGAATATAAATAGCTTTCTATATATTAATCATGCTTCAAGTGGCCAACAAGGGTTCTTCATATTGATCAGGTTTGTAGGCTATATTTTAATGGTGATCCATTTTGTGTTCATAATGCTCCCTTTTATCATATCTAATCCTGTCTTTTCTTTTTTTATAATCATCCTCTTCATTACCGGAATATCTTCTTCTATAATCATGTCTCTCACTTCCCCTTTATCTGTCCCTATTATAATCTCTGTAAAGATGTTCTTTCTTATTAGACCCTACAAATTAGTGTGAGTAGGTGAAGGAAGTAGTGGGAGAATAATGCTAGCTTGTTCTCCTTTGGTGAATCCTTGATTTATTTTTCTTTGACTCATCAAAAGCTCTAGGCTTTAAGCTCTATCTATGTTTTGAGTCTTTTGTATTTTTCTCAAGGTCCTCTACAAGAGTTAACTTCAGTTTTGTGTTGATAGGATCTTCAATGTGTATAATTGGTATGTGAGAGTGGGATTCCTAAAGTTGATAGAACTTATCAGCTTGGAGTGAAGTGTCTTTAATTTCCTCCAAGACAACTATTTGGGGGGCTCTCATTCCCTTCTCTTATTCATGTTAAGCTTTCATAAGGGCATCCATCTATGCCTGAGCCTCTGTTGGCTAGTATAACTTGGTCATATTATTTGTGACTCTATATCCATCTTGTTCATGACTTAGGTTGGCATTCTTAAGGGCTGCTTGAAACATGAGTGGTATGTAACACTTTTGGTGGTAAGACTATGTTGTCTTGCATATTCTTAAATTTGAGTTGTTCAAATTGATGAAGGATGAATGTAAAGTCAAGATAGTATGGATCATCATGAGCATATGAAACCATTATTTTCGTTTATGCACTTCAGTCTTTGTCATCATGATTTTTGTTATAATTCTTCTTTAGTGCTTTGGCAGGTGACATCTTTTCACTTTGTGATGAAGCCATGTTGTAATTTTGATGCTTAACTTGTGTGTTTGATAGAATTATTTAGAGATTAGAAAGATTAACTTTTGGTTCTAACTACAACAAACTTTGTGAAATCAATTACTTAGCACACATTAACTATCCCTACCAATGATGCCAATGATGAGTGGTGAAGCAATCCAACACCCAACCACACAACCAATGAATGTTCACATGTGATCTAATCATAATCCATGAATGGACAATGTTGATATGCTAGTAATTGAGTTAAGCTCACAATTGCTATCTTTTCTCTTTGAGTTAGTGAAAGCTAAGTATATGGTTTAACTTGTAGTGAGGCATATGATAATTGATGTTGTTAGGCTCATTTTGCTCCTAGCAATAAATGTAATTGAGAATAAAATTTAATCTAAGTAATGATAGAAATGTAAATCTACTCTAGCCTATAGTGATGAGCATATGGTCCTAGCTTACTATACATGTCTTGGGCTCATGTAACTATTACTAGGTTACCAAGTGTTATGCTACTGGGAAAACCAAGCTATAACACTACTGGAATTACTAAATGATATGCTCAAAACTAGTTGTACTCATTCCACTTTACTAATGAAAAAATAAAGTAAAGTACTTGGAAACATAAATGATTAAAATAAGAAAACAATAAAAACTATGCTAAGTAAAATAGTAAAACTAAGTGAATGCTACAATGATGAAAAGAAATCTTGATCTTTATTTTTAAATAGGAACTATGTTGAAGTATACTTCACTCAAATAAAGATTCTGTACAACTGCTCTTCACCAAACTATGGGCATTCACTCTATTACTAAAAGTACGAAAACAAACTGCAAGAATTCTATTACTATGGGAGTGAAAATTTGTTAGATTATACATCCAAGTGTTGTATTTATAGAAGTGCATACATCCCAATACATTTCATCAATGATGATGTAGCATGAGTGATGACATCATTGATACAACGTTGTTTCTACGATATCGCATTCTGATGAATATGACTTTATCAGTAATGTTGATGTGTATGCTAATAAATTTGTGCATAGTACTAGTTACATTGATACATGTGTAGTTTGTGCTACCAACACCCTTTATGTGTATCAACTATTTTGATACATTGATGTATGCATTTTGATAAAATGTGTTCACACTACATGAAAGCATAGCCTTTGTAGTCATTACATTTTACTATAGGGTATTAAAACCTTGAAATAATTGTAATATAGCTACACCTTAAGATATATAGTCCAATTAGAATTTTATAACTTAACATTTCCCACTAGAACTTAACCTATAACTTAGAGCTTCCAAATCAAGAATCTTATCATAAAGCCCTATGGATTTACAATTGTTCATACATAGCAAGTGATAGTTCGTTCATTATCTTTTTAAGTAAGAGGTCGATAGATCAAGTCACATTTGAGGCATTGTTATGTTTCTTTATGATTCTTCAAATATATTCTATTGATTATATATTTTGGGATGGACCTATAATAAAATTATTTTAGTTTCCAACATCTTCCCTTCATAATAAAAGAACTTCATTATTTAACCTTTTCATTTTACAATTTGCATGTTATAGATTAGGCTTTTATTTTATTAGCTTCTATAAGCTTTAAAGAATAGTTGTAGTTATAGTTAAGTTTTGAACTATAGTTAAAGTGAATGCCAATGAAGTAGTGACTAAATTGGTAGTTAATTGGGAATGAGGTATTGGAACCTAAAATAATTAAAATATAAGTATAACCCTAAGACATATATTTAACTAAGCATTGGTTACCAAAATCAAACCCATAACTTTGAGCTTGCAAATGAAGTGTCTTACTATTGGGATAAATTAGTAATTCATTGACTTTTTATCTAATCATTTATAAGTTCATATTATGAAAAAGACATTATTGTATCTATAAAGGAGGACATATACATGTAAGTTGCATTCAAAGAGACATAGTTAAGGTCTATGCAAGTTTGATAGTGAGTGTGTAGTACTAGGGTATGTCATCATGCTTGTCATAAGAACCCTAGAGCATAGTGGAAGTGGCAATTCTATACTAAAAGGATTTGAGTTGTCTTTTCTTAAGCTAATGAAGGAAGAACATAGGGTGGAGGCAAAGAAGGAGGTGATATAGGAAGACACTAATTTTATTACAATGAAGATAGGTAAGTATTTTTGGATTTTCATATCCAAGAAAGCCCTACGAAACTAAAAATATCAATTCCAACATGCACACATAGACACTTTTTAGTAAGAGTGCTAGATTTCAAGGACATGTAAGCATGGATGAACTATGTATGACCAACAAAGGTGGTGGACCTTGCTCTACTAACGGAAGGCATGTTTATCTTTGAAACTACCTTAGATCCAACATATAGTGGAATTACATTTAGCATGATTGGTATGTAAAATGGTGATGCAAGTTAAGAAATGCATGCATGGATTCATACTAGTTCAAATAGAGAAACCTAACACATTTTAGGGAATCAAGCTTTATGCCATTTGGATACAACTTCTTGGACTCTTGGTGGAATTTTGAACTATTAGAGTTCTTTTTAGTATTACAAGTGACTACAATGAGTTACTATCACTTACTAATTAAATGCTTAAAGGGTTTCCTATATTAACAATAAGAATTTTTGTTTGCATGCAAGAAAATGATTTACTATTAATTAATGATTGAATACTCAAAGGGTTTCCTAGCTTGGTAGTAAGAATCTATGTTCACATGTAGGAAAATGCAAATATCATACATAAAATTCAATTCAATGGACCTTATGCGATGTTTTTGCAACAGGTAATTTTTTAGAATTTTCCAAATACCTATTAGATTTGCATGAAAAGAATCATATTTCTATCTCTCATTCTAAGAAGCCTAAAATGCCACCTTAGTAGTGTAGGTATGAGTAGAGAAAGTTACATAATATTGAAGCCATACTTGTTTCTTCTAGTAATGACAATGTGCTAGTTTTAGTATACATGAAAACTAGTTCATAAAAAATTTTGTAAACTAGCACTAAAGGTAGAGGATTCTTGGAAAAGAATCTAATACCCAAGTGAAAGAACATGGATGAAGTAACATCAAATGAATTTCTTCCTTCCTTACCAACCATGGGGATGGAGGATGTTTCCACATTATAGCCATTAGGTTTTGATGAGATCTAAATCCCTTTGGTGATGAAGGATTTATAGTTTCACTTAGAGAAAGTTTTTCTAAGGGATCTGGAACTCATTAAGCAAACTAACATGCATAATAACAAAGATGCACTCTACATCAAGAGAAAGGCAAACATAACACATTGAGAAAAGAATAGGATCCTAAGTCTAGAAAGAAATTCATGAACCAATAATGTGCAAATGAAAAGGTAAGCTCAATAAGTGTGGTCATGAAGGCCAACCTTCCTAGGGTGGATTTTCTCCAATGTAGCATGGGGCATCTACTTGGTTGTGTTACACATTCACAATTAACTAAGAAGAAAGTAACTAATGATTAGTAAGATACATTGCATAAATTTTTTCTAGCATGCATCATCAAATGAGCATATGGAGGTTGCTAGCATTGATTAGGTAGGCTAGCTTAAGTTAACTTCATATGCTTAACTTATGAAGGATCATAGATTAAAATGTTTCTAGAAAAAAAATCAAAAAAAAATTTATGATATTACCAAATTAATTTACAAGAAAATAGTTGATTTAATCATACTACAAGAAACAAAGTTAACTAAGCTACCTTCATCTTTTCTACATGGATGAAAGGAGGAGTGGTACCTAACATCTAGCTGAAGTGAAGGTCTTGTGATTTTTTTATGGTTCTTTGTTCAAGTGTGCTTACATCATAGAACGTGGGAATTAATCAAATGGAGGATCATTGAGTACATGAGGGTAACGTGCTATAACTATGGTGAAGAACACTTAACATTAGTTTACTTTAATAAAGAAACAAACATTAATCATTCAATCTTAAGAAATAATCTCATTACAACAAAGTCATTAGCAAACTTCAATCCTATATCTTCAAGTTCTCTAAATAATTTTTGTATATTCTCATAAGTATATCTCTCTATATATCTCTACATTCCTTCTTCATTTTCTCTTATAGTTCTAGTTTAATCTAGTGTGAAATGACTTCGATTAATGGTTGCAATAACATTTGAGTAACAACTACAACCTAGGTGCGAGTCATAACTGGGTCATAACTTCCTACCTAAACTAGAATCATCCAATCAATCAACTACTATGAGGGATTATGATCATCTATCTCAGTTAATTTTTACCAATGGTCAAGTAACTGAATTAACTCAAAAAATTTCATAATGAGTGCAACAAGGGTATGAGGCATAGGGACTTGCACTGATGGATGCACTTTTCTATTACAAAATAAATTGCAAGTGGCTAAAAACTACATCTAAAGAAAACTTTGGGATGTAAGCTCATAAGGGTCACACGATCCTACATGATGAGCAGTGAGGTACCCCTATGGTCAACCATATGAATATGAGTGTTTCATGCATGATCTAGTCGAATTCCAAGGACTATGTGCCTATGCACCTTTGTGGAATGATAACAAGTTGGTTAATCATTATCTTCCCAAACTTACTTGTATGTCACAATTGTATGGTTAAGTAAGCTTGAGACATATGATTTTTATAGTTTTTATGTGTTTTATATCTTGCACTAGTAAGGATGGGGAGAGAGATAACTAAGTAACTGATCAAAATTAACTACTCATTAAGTAAGTTCTAATTACTCCTAACACCAGTATCTATTCCCACTTGCTGTACATAGCCTAAACTAGTGCAACGCTGCTGAGATTACCAAATGCTACTTGTCACTAGGTTACTAAGTGCTACATGCATGATCGAAGCAGTCATACTAAGTGTACTTAATTAAGAGAGCTATAGGGTGAGAGAAATCATTAATCAACTAGGAAAACATTAAATAATAATTAACGCTAATTAATCTATTTTAAATGTTGTAAGGTTTATCATAAAGTTCATCTTTATTACTGTACACAAAGTGTGCTTAGGTACACAATGCTCGAATAAAGATTTGTTCACTCTATAACTCCTACTACGGGCACACAGAAATAATTCTAACTTTGGAGGAAAAAAATGGCACCAAGGGCACCACTTCTTATTTAAATTTGGAGGGACTAACTGTCTAATGGGAAAACCAAGGGCACCACCTCTTATTTATAGGTAAGGAGATAGGCCTTGATATTGGGTATTTGACATTGCATGGTTGGATTCGATATCACGGACATGATATCACGGTTCATCATACCCCCATGACTGAATGAAAACTCATCCTCGAGTTCCTTAAAAAATATTGGAAAGGTATGGGATTATTAACTGAATGACCATTAATGGTGGAATGGGGTGATAGACTCAATGTGCTCAGTGAATGGATCAACAATACAATACATGACATCATTAGTGTTCATGACCACAAAGGTGAACACTATACATAAATGACATCCAACTTTTATTTGGCAACTTGGAAGAGAAGGAGAGAGAAAAAGGAATAAGGCATGTTGCTGCCAATGTCAATATTGCACCTTCCATTTTTTATCCATAGCCATGCCACCAATCTTGCTCCTTTCGTAAACATTCTAGTTCTAGTCCATCTTGAGTGTTTCCTCTAGGTCCAGTCCATTATTGTATGATTGTCATCTACACATACAACACAGTTACAAATGAGTGAGGGTAAATAAATCACAATGTAGTTGATACCTTGCCTCAATGTAAAGTGCATTGGCTGAGTTGTGGTAATGGTAGATAATGATTCTAGAGATTTAACACTAGAGACTACCTAAGGTGTAGGGGTTTGGAAAATTGAAAAGTTTGTGCCAGGGCCACCATGACTAAGAGCAAAGCTCCAGTAGCGATAGGATGGAAAAGATAAGGAATAAGAAAGATGGAGAAAAAAAAACAATGGTAACACCAATAAAACGGATGTCATAGATGGGGATGAAACAAAAAATTTTTGATTGCAATAAACATTTAAGGAAAATAAGTGAACAAATGCACCAAGAAGGAATGCCAGTGGGTCCTCCCCAAAGCAAGCTCATGTCCTTGATGCCTTGACAGACCCACAAACCAAAGAGTCTGTAGGCTCTAGGAATGTCATTTGGAAGTAAGAGTTAAAAAACTTTACCCACAAGAAATTACCAAGGAAAAAAAATGCATCAACCAAGACACAAATTAATGATAAAATCAGAAATGAGGTGAAAAATGTAAAAGACAGGTGGAGAGGAGAGAATGGAATGGAAACCCAAGAACAAGGTTGTGTAAAGTTCCTTGTGTGTGTTTGTTGGTTAATATGACCGAGTAGAAATCATTCCAAATCAAACTTAACAAACCACATTCAGTGACCTCGCATCAACACATTTGACTAGCCTATCCTCTTGAAGCAATAAGAATGTCACTACAAAAAGTCACCACCATTCCGAGGAGAGTGAGATGGAGAATTAGGAAGCAAGAAAGGGCCTTAGTTAGAGAGAACCTTCAGGCATGGGTAACATGTCTTTCCAATGCCATAACCAGTGCATGTAGCCCAAGTTCATTATTTTGTCTAAGGGGTGTGCTTTTAATTCTCACTCTTTTTTTGTGTGTTTTTTGCATGAGAACCACACCATGAAAAGACTTATTTTTATGTACTCAACTTCAAAATATTTGATGATGGTCAGAATGGTAGAAAACCCAAGGAAAAACCATCCAAGCACTCAAGAGAATAGCTAGCACAAATGCATAGAATACCCTTGAAGTCACATCCTTTTCATCCTTTTAGTCTTTCCTTACTCTGAGAAATACCCAGCCACCAATTTGTTAACAATTTTATTAGAGAAAGGAACTGTATAGTTCCAAGCCAAGGGAGACCATAGGATTTTATAGATGTATGAATGACGTGGACTCATTTCTTGTTTAATCAAAAGAACCATACCTTAATATCAAGATCATACTTCAAAGGTAAAATCCAAACATTAGCAACCAATATGGTATTATTCATGACATCATCATGAACACTTATTGGGTGATGAAAAAAATAAAGTAATCACACAAAGAAATGGTAAAAATATGAACAATGGTGTAAAAGAAAAAACAAGGAGTAAAGAAATGTGTAAAAAAATGTGCAAAATAAAAATGTGTAAAACAAAAATATGTAAAAAAAAAATTAAAAAGAGCTAAGGGCCTTCAGTGATTAGTAGATGTGGCCATCTCCCCCATGAATAAGTTGGAAGGAGGAGATCTAAAATAATGAGCAAGGTTACCCACCTATAGAGGTAGCATATGTTTTGGCTATCCTAAACTCATCGAAAAGTTTTGTTTGTTGTATGTTGACTAACAATCTCTTATCTAGGCTCTCAGGTTTATATATGGTTATGGCCCCTGAAGGGAAAGTTGCATAGATAATGTAAGGTCCTTCCCCAAAATTTTTGGAATTTGGTACATTGTGACACGTGTGAGGTTCCAGTAAAGAACCTTATCTCCTAGATGATACTTAACTTTCCTGATTTTCATGTCATTACATTGTTTCTTAAATGCCTTGTGCAATTC
This sequence comes from Gnetum montanum, assembly GCA_015680685.1. Lineage (NCBI taxonomy): Eukaryota > Viridiplantae > Streptophyta > Gnetopsida > Gnetales > Gnetaceae > Gnetum > Gnetum montanum. The sequence continues at coordinate 417,744 of MNCI01038068.1, read as the reverse complement.
ATTAGATGATAGAGAAGCTAGTTGGTTCTCATCTAGCAAATTAAGAGTCATCAACCTTTGTTTTTGTGCTAGATCAAGGTCAAGGTTGAGGTCACATGTCATGACTAGTGTATGGAGCTTAGTTTAAATAGGGAGCATTGGGAGTTTTCCATACACTAACTTGTAGAGAGAATAGCCTATAGGGAGTTTCCATGTGGAGTGGATTGCCCAAAGAGCATCGTTAGTGGTCTAGTGTCACCTATACTTGCTAATGGTTCTAGTCAGAATCTTAGTAATCTCCCTGTTGGTAGCCTCAGCTTGAACGTTTTCTTGGGGGTGGTATGGTGTAGTCAGTTTATGATCAACCCCTAAGCATTGCATTAACTTCAAAAAAGTTGCACCTGTGAAGTGTGTACCGTTGTTTGAAATAAGTGCATGCGGCACACCAAACTTGTTGACAACTTATTATTGAACAAATTGTGCAGCTGTAGATAATGTACAATCTTTAACAATAGCTGCTTTAGCCCATTTTGTTAAGTTGTCTATGGTAACTATGATGTAAGCTTTTCCATTGCAAATTGGTGTAATGGACCCCATGAAATCAATTCCCCAAATGTTGAAGGGCTCTAACGGTTGAATCCATTATTGTAGATCCTCCATTCTAGTAGTCATTCCCCCATCACGTTGATAGTGCTCACAAGATTGGACAAATTGATGGGTGTCCCAAAACAAGGTAGGCCATTAATACCCTACAAGCAAGATCTTATTAGCCATTCATCTCCCAGCATAATGACCCCCACAAGGGCCCTCATGAGCATCTTGGAGAACTCTCAATTGATCTTTGTTGGAAACACACCATTGAACCAATCCATTGAGACATACTTTGTAAAGATTCCCATTGATCTCCATAAAGTACTTGGCTCTACGAAGAAACTATTTTTTCTTCTTAAGATCTAGCTCTTGTGGTGTTTTTTGGGCAAGGAGATAGGTAAGAATGCTACTGTACCAGTTGGTCTCCGTGGGTGATTGGTTATTCACTACACTAGCAAAGAGGAATTCATTAGGGAACTGATCAGAGATTGGGTACTCATCCTCTTTGTTGTCCCAACACAATTGAGATAAATGATTGACAACTACATTCTTGGTGCCCTTATGATCGATCATCCTTAAATCAAACTCTTGTAGGATTACCAACCATTGTATAATACAGGAGCTTACCATTGGCTTATTCATGAGGAACCGGATTGCACTATGATCTATGTGTATGAATACTTTGTACCCCAATACATAGTGTGTAAATTTTTCTAGTGCAAACACTACAGCCATTAATTCTTTTTCTGTAGTAGTTTAGTTGGGTTGTGCACCAGTGATACTTTTACTTGCACAATGGATGTAATAAGGACATTTCTGGTCATTTAACTATGTAAGAACAACTCTTAAGGCATAGTTGGATGCATCAGTCATGACATGGAATGGTTTGAACTAGTCAGGAGCTTGTAGAATGGGTGTTTCTAGCAACTTCTGTTTCAAAGTTTGGAAAGCTAGTTTGCATTTCCTGGTCCACTTGAAGGGTGCATCCTTTTTCGTTAGCTCTACCAATGGTTTGGAAATCTTTGAAAAGTTCTCTATGAATCTCCTATAATAGCTAGTGTGTCCAAGGAATGATTGAATGTCTTTGACAGTTTCCAATTGACGAGTAATTCCTTGGATGACTTTGATTTTTTCCAAGTCTAGATCTATTCCTGCATGTGAGATTTTGTGCCCAAGTACTACACCTTCTTGAACCATCAAATGGGCTTTTTTCCAGTTGAGCCTCAAATTAGTTTCTACACATCTTTTCAACACTTGCTCTAATCAGTCCAAGGCTTGATCAAAGCTTGCTCCATAAGTGAAGAAGTCATCCATAAAAACTTCCACACCATTTTCTATTTACTATTGGAATATGCTTAGAACTAAGCATTGAAATGTTGCATGGGAATTGCACAAGCCAAACAACATTTGTTTGTATGAAAATGTTCCCCAAGGATTGGTGAACGTAGTTTTGGCTTAGTCTTCTAGAGCTATTTGTATTTGGTTGTATCTACTATATTCATCCAGAAAACTATAATAGCAATGCCTTGCAATTGTGTCTAAGACTTGGTCAATGAATGGCAACCTTGAATGTTGCCATGTTTAGCAGCCTAAAATCTATGCACACCCTCTAATTGCTTCCCTTTTTAGGCACGATTGCTAAGGGGCTAATCCATTTGCTATCAGAAATGTGGTATATGAACCTAGCCTTTAGAAGCTATTTGATTTCTTCTTTTACTACTGTGGTTATTTTTGAGACTTCATGGAGAAGTCAGTGTAAATCCTATGCTAGCATATCCTAGGATCTATTCTAGTTAATTCCAGATATGACTAGGCGAAGGATTTTGGCCACTTGTTTATTACCCTTAGCAGACTCTCTTTTTTTTTAGGAGCAAGTTTTGCATTGATGATTAACGATTTTCCATTCTTAAGGAACATGTATTCCATATTGGTGGGAAATAGTTTTAGCTATAGGGGCTCTTGTTTAAATTTCTTAGGAATTTCCAACTTTCCCCAATTGATGTTTTTGAGGTTAGAACTTGGAAGTTGGTGGCAGACTTACTCTAATGGTCTATGCTATCTATGTAAGCACAAGTCAAACCCTCAATTAGTTCCATGCATATAAGCAAGCTACTTTCTTGATTAGCTGTCATCCATTGGATGTCTTATTGTTGTGTGGCTACTGCACATAGGCATCTTTGTATATTGATCATTTGTGCACACTGATTGCATGCAAGCAATGTTAAACTTTGCACAACCCATGATCTCTACATACAATTACACCCTGTGTCACTATATGTGATGCATGGAACCTTCTTCTTCTTGATCTTTCTGAAAGTATTTTCCTTAGATATTTCTAGGGAAAGATCATGGATTCCTAGGCATGCATCGATATTGCTTAGCCATGCCCTTCCCATTATGATTGGGAAGTCCCCATTTCTATTATTCACTTGAATCACCAAGAAGTCAACTAGATATGACCATCCACAAATAGTGGTAATAATGTCCTCCACTAATCCCAAGGGAATAGTGATGGACTAGTCGGCCAACTCTAAATAGATGTTGCTCTTTTTTAATGGAGGCAAGTTCCAAGCCTTATACATTTCTTGGGATATTAGGCTAACATCAGAACCTAAATTCAAAATAGCTTTTCATGGCTCATTCTCAACAATTTGTAGATATATTAGGGGACTCCCAAGATTAGATAATTTCCTAAGAAGGTGGCTAGCTTTGATCCAATTAGTAATGGCATGTGTTAACATGATCGTATGCGTTGAATGCAGTGTTAGGTTCAAAGGGGGCTCTGAAACTTTATTTGATATGGAGACATCCAAAGACTTAGCCACTTGGGGTTGCAAAGGCTTGGTTAGACTATTGATTCTGAAGGAAGGTCTTTTCTAAATACAGTTGTTAGAACCAATAGTAGGTTGAGGATTAACAACCCTTTTGGCATTGCGTTGTTGTGGTTGAGTAGGGAATTCACCTTGCACTGTTGGAGTAGGTGGTAATGGAGCTATTGATGGGAGAGATGCGACCAGATTTGAAGGATGGTACACTTGTGGAATATTGCCCCTAGGAGATGGAGTCCTATAGTATTCATGCACTTGGTAGTGATGTTGAGGGGTAATGTGACCAAAAAAGTCATGTGGAGAGATTGGATGTTGCACGTAATATCCATATGGATCAGGTTGTCAGTAAGGATATTGTTGCTTTGGTGGTGGCATTTCCCATGATTGTGGGTGCTGTCACTATTGATGTTGCTCAATTGGTTGTGGTTGAGTTCCACTTAGATAATACAATAAAGGTTGGTGAAACTACCTTGGGTTACCTTGGGGATAAGGTAACTGCTGGGATGTTTGCCATTTGTTTAATCATGGATTAAGTGCATACACCCCAGACTCCTGTAGATGTGAGATCATAGGGCAACATCCCTTAGGATGGTCGTATTGACATATCTCACATCCACTATCATCATCTATATCTAAGTCCACAACATCTTCAATAATAGAAACTTTACCCTTACCCTTGTTATGTACCTTTTCTTCTTCTCTCTTTTTTGTTTTGTCACGATCACTACCTCACTCTCTAGACTTCTCTACTACTTTGAGAATAGTTTGAAACCTACTATCCATGGAGTCCCACATTTTTTCTACCTTTTCTAACACTTTTGATGCTAACTTTTGGATAGGAAAGGTTTTCCTATTCACCATATCTTCAAGTGGTGACTCTTCCTCATCCTCACAAAATCTTACTCCCTTCTTCCAGAGGGAAGGATCTCAATTATATTCTTCTGCACTCTCTCTCTTTAATAGCTCACCTTCTTCCTTAGCTCCAGTAGTCTATGAATTTGATGGGACCTAAGCTCAGATAACCTTCCTTGGGCATAAGTCCCAAGGATTCTTCTCATTTCATGCCTAAGCCCATCTACAAGATGGTGTAGCTGATCCCGTTGCGAATAATCATGGCTAGGACAACAATGTAATAGTGCATAATAACATCCCATGGTAGCATCCAAGGGTTCATGAGTTCCTTATTTCCATCCTTGGATTTTCTTTCATACATTAGACACCTAGGAGTATGTTTGGTACTTATTGTTGAACAATTCTAACATAGTACTCCACCTACGAATGGATTTTGGTTCTAAGGACCAGTACCAGCTTTCAGCTTCTTTTATTAGTGTTTGTGGTGGTAACTTAAGTTTTTGCCACTCATTTTCTATGTTTTGCAAGGCACATGCATTGTGAAATGCTTGTAAGTGATTTTGAGGATCAACGTTATATCCCCCTTAAAATTGTGGGATGTTATTCATATTTAACCTCTTGATCCTACTATCTTTTTGATGCCTTGTTGGAACTCTCACAGCCTCAATTATGTCTAGCATGCTTCGAGTGGTGAGTAGGGATTCATCATGATCATCCCGTTCGTAGTGTCTATGATGCCTACGCTATTCCCTACTCTTCCTTCTTCTATGTCATGATTCCCTAGAGTTCCCTCGTCCTCTATCTTGGTTGTTTCGTCTATGGCTTCCACTTTGCTTGCCCTTATCCTCATGATCTCTTTCTCTATGGTTGCATCCAAACACTGAAGGAGAGGATGGAGGAGATGATGAAGGTGAAGAAGAAGGAGAACCACCACCATGACGATGTCTACTACCTTCTCCTCAATGATCTTTGCCTCGATCGCGATTGTGATTAAAATGCCCACCTTCATCATGTGTCCTTGTTTCTTTTTTGGACACTTTGTGTCTATTGATATTAGCACCTAGGTTATGAATAGTAGAATGAAGGTTATGATACAAAATCCCTTCGCCAAAGTCAAGGTGAGGAACATCGTTATGTGGGCAATTACCTAAAGCAAGTTCATCACCCTCAATTTCGCTTAAAACATGGGGGGTATCCTTGGACCATTTTCCCTTCAAAAAATTATGGTGTCTTTCCTATTTCAAACCCCTTTGACATTGCACATCTATGGGATGATAGTCTCTCAAATCATAGTCCTGCACAACATATTATGCATGTAAGTGTTGCATGCCTATTCGTCTGAGAGCACAAAGGAGCATACTTGGGACTAAACAATCAGGAGGTAACACTATGTTACCTTCCAAGTCACGCCAACATAGCTATTTTTCTTGATGGAGAATAAAGATGAAGTTGAGTACATATTCATCGGGATGAATTTATACCACACGAAACTACTGAGGAATTGGCGGATCAATGTCATGTGTATCTTGCCGCCGATTACTTCTTGTGTTATTCCTAGGCGGTGAAGTGCTTTTGTGCAAAGAAAAAGCATTTTGTCTTGTTCAGTGTGCAATGTACTATTATCTTTTCCTTAATCAACCCTAAGCGTTCATTCCAATGATGTGAATGATTTCCTATGTTCTACTTAGCACACAAACAAGTAAGCCTCTGGAAATGGTGCCAATGATAAGCAGCGAGCTACCCTTATGCTCAACCATACGAATACAAGCATTTCACACATGATCCGATCAAATTCCAAGGACTAAGTGCCTATGCACCTTTGTGGAATGATAACAGGTTGGTTAATTGTTATCTTCCCAAAATTACTTGTATGTCATAGTTGTATGGTTAAGTAAGCTTGAGGCATATGATTTTTATAATTTTTATGTGTTTTATATCTTGCACTAGTAAGGAGGGGGAGAGAGATAACTAAGTAACTAATCGAATTAACTACTCATTAAGTAAGTTCTAATTACTCCTAACCCCAGTATCCATTCCCACTTACCGTACATATCCTGAACCAGTGCAATGCTATTGGGATTACCAAACGCTACTCGTCACTAGGTTACCAAGCACTACACGCATGCTCGAAGCGGTCGTACTAATTGTACTTAATTAAGAGAGTTGTAGGGTGAGAGAAATCATTAATCAACTAGGAAAGAATTAAATAATAAGTAACACTAATTAATCTATTTTGAATGCTGCAAGGTTTATCATAAAGTTTGTCATTATTGCCATACACAAAGTGTGCTTAGGTACACAATGATCGAATAAAGATCTATTCACTCTATGACTCCTACTACGGGCATGCAGAAATAATTCTAACTCTGAAGGGAAAAAATGGCAAGAGTTTGGCTAAGGGACTAATTGTCTAATGGGAAAACCAAGGGTGCTGCCTCTTATTTATAGGTAAGGAGAAAGGCCATGATATCATGTATCCAATATCACATGGTTGGATTCGATATTGCAGACATGATATCGTAGTTCATCACTACAATATCTTGTCCAACTCAGATATAACTTCTATGCTATTTCCAACTCTTCTTGAAGCTAGATTCACTTTTTCCTCAGTTCTATAATGCTGGAAATTGATTCCTAATGATCATAGGGTAGGCATTATTCCCTTGAAAATTGAAAACTCATTGGAAATCAATTTCTAAGTTAAAACTTTAAGCTGGAAATGACTGTGAGCTGCATAAGTGCATAGCTATCCATCCAAGCCTAGAAAATAGAGGAAACATGGTACAAGGGACATCAATTCACATCCTAACATAGCCCCCAACTAGCTCTTTATTGTCTCAATAAAAGAAAGTGGAAGAATGCATGTGAATTAATGGAAATAAAATAAATAAGAGAGCAAGTAATAGAATCAATTCCTTTATCAGAACATCTAAAACATACAAAAAGGGAAGAGGAAGAAGACGTGGAAGACAAGGATGCTCAAGCTAAAAGGGATGAGCGTTCCCTTGAAGGGGGTGCAAGAGCCTCTACTGAAGGAGGAGATTGAGGTGCATCATCAACTACCTCCTAACTCATAAATTCTTACTTCATCAGATTTTCATCCACCTAGTCTCTTTCAATGATTAGGGATCCCATAGGTGTAAACTCTAGGTCCACCAATTCACCCGCCTCTTAGTAACTAACTGTCTAGTGGAAGTCCTTCATCCTAGAAAATAGATGATGCAAGATGTAAGAAGCATGGATTCACATCCTAACACGATTCTTTGGTGGTAAGAGTTGCATTTTAAGCTCTAGTTTAACAAATTTTTCATCGATGTAATAGAAAAAAATTTTGATTTGTGAACATGTATGGTCCATATCTTCTTGTAAAATTATTCTTTTTCAATCGCTTAAGGAAACGAGCATAAATTTCCAATCACATGTGAACTTAGCCTACTTCATATGATCAAGGAATGGCCAAGGAATGATACAAATGAAGGATTTAAGTAATAATATTGACTAAGAGTTTAATGCCAAAAATTAAAACTAAGTATGAAATATGAACTATCATCATTAATATCATCATCATCCCAGCCTTTTCCAAAAATAATGGGCTTGGCTACATGAGTTTTTATCATCATTCAACTCTATGAAGAGCTAGATATTTGTTTGTTTGTACTTTCTTTAAATCATCTTCAATTTTTTTTCTTATGTCTTCTTAGAATATAAAATATGTGAAGTGAAATAAAATCTAAGTATAGAAATACAAATAAAAGAGCATGAGGTATTAAAATATTAAGAGCTATGACATAGGGGAAAATCTTTCAGTTCTCTTGTCAAACAAACAAAATGCTTTATTACTACAAAAGAAGTATTTGCCTTCTAATAAAAACCTAATTTACTTGAAAAATGTGGGTTTGGAGGATGAAACTAAACCTATGAAGTATGGGTATATGAATAGAGAAGTTACAAATATTTTCCAAAAGTGAATCAAGGACAAAACAAGGTTTTTTTGGCTAAGTATACGAGGACTGGGGCTAGAGTTAGAAAACATCTAACTTTAGAGATTGACATTGATAATGAAGAAATTCCAAGCCTAGAAGTTGACATGAGAATTACCTAATTGATGTTGACATTGCATTAGCATTAGTACTTGGGCTATCAAACCCTTGGACATCAAATTGAACTTGCGATGGCCATGAAGCAAATAGAACATGCTAGAAAAGTAGGCACCTATGCTCTTAATATCTCAAAATCTTAAAAAGTGTCTAGATCTTAAGAAACTCAACCCTAAAATATGGGTTTTTATCCCATATTTATAGGGTTAGGGTTGTTAAATTTGACCCCAAAGTTAAGTGAAATTCATCTAGAGTTCTTTTATGGTAAGTTTGACCATGTAGATTGGGCATTGTTGGGCATGAAATAGGTGATGCTAACACTAATGCAACATCAGTGTCAATGAGAAATAGAAAATTTTCATAGCTTTTTCAAGTTTGAATCAACCTCTAGGATCCTGTTTGATGTTTGATTTGATGTTGAATCATGTTGTGAAGATGTCAAGAAGCCCCTGAAACTAGGAGATGATGTTGAATGTAGACTATACAAGTGAAGGATTACAAGATGCGGCTCTCATAAGTACTAACACTAACACATCAATGTTAGCTAGGACTTGGAAATTTTTCCAACGTTTTCCCAAGTTGAACTTCCAAGCCTCCAATATGCCTAAACTAATATGTTAAAATAAGGTGTGATGATGTATATTGAATGTTAATTAGACTACAAACCTAGGAAATATTGTTGAATATTGAACCTAGCCACATTAGGGGATGGTTATGCAAGCATGATAATGTTGACATCAACATCAATATCACTTGCAAAATTTTGAAAAATTTTACATCTCAACTACTAGGAATGGCTTTGATCTTGCTATAATTATCATTTGGAGTACTGAAAACAATGTCAACTAGTCACCAAAGAGCTTTAAAAGAAAATATTTAAGCCAAAATATAGGTGAGAACTAGAACAAAGTGGTCAAGAATGATGTTGGAGGTGTTGACATTAGCATTAGCATCAAGATCACCTCTACACTTAGAAAAATTTTCATCCAAGTGTCCTAAGGTGAACTCATCAAAATACCATAGTTTGATGCCTACCATGTCAAAACTACCATGGATCATTCATTTGAGGTCCTACAAGGTTGAATTAGAGGCTAAAAAGTAGTTTTGGTGGTAGTGATGTGGACAGGGTGATCCAAGGTTGAAGCTAATGTGAGAGTAGTGGTTTAGAGGTAATGTTGATACTACATTAGCATCACTCCAATAATTAGAAAAATTTGTTTTTTTGAACTTTTCAGGATCATCAAAAGTAGAGCTCATATGCTAGGTAATGAGTTGAGATGATCCCTAGAGGCCTCTGAGAGCTAAAAGTATATCTTATAACCTTTTTTGGAGGAGTTTTATGCTCCAATTTAGATGGGACAATGTAAAAATCACATGTAACTTGTGCATTGTGAAACCAAAAACGTTGGTACGATACCACCCTATTAAGAATATATGTAAGCTCTTCATTTTGTTTGTTATTTTCTTTGTATATTTTATCTTTTTATCACCATCATAATTATATTCATCATCATAGTGAAATGTAATTTATAGTATGTATATAATCTTCACAGTGAAGATTAATTACTTTTCATCTTAACTAACTAATAGTTGTACTCCATTATTTGGGTTGATATAGTTACATAGTTGTACTCCATTATTTTGACTTAGTTGTAACATTTCATACAACTTAAAAGACTTCTCAATTGGACTAACATTATCATTCATTATGGAATATGATTCCTTGAAAGTTTATTTGAGTTTATGGTGATGTTTTACCTTTTTTTGTGTCCATGATTCACTTTAATGGATCCTAGAAACTTCAGATGGTGTCAAAGCAATATGGTAAGTGATCCTTGATAAGGGTCCCACCGATTTTGGACCAATGAGGCTATATCATATGTAACACAATGCAATCTGATCATAAGCTTTGAAGATGATGTTGAGTGGATTACCAAGAATACTCATGTATGTTGTTACAATTAAGAAATATAAAATATATTATGATACATATGATACAAATAAAACTTGTGTTGCATGGTGAGAGGATAGAGAGAATATTTATAATTTTATAATTTATACTTTTATGGGTTTTATATTTATAAGAAATAACATTAACATAAATACACATGCATCACAATCTCTCTTGGGGATAAGTGCAACACCACATGCGAAATGCAATAGAATTGTAATAAAAATGGGCCTTAGTCACAACCTCGATGACCTAACACCATGGCATATAGTTGTGACCTTCTTGGGTAAGGAATGAATTTTTATAGCTTAATTAAATAAAAATTAAATAAATATTTTTGTTCATTGTATGTTTAAGGTATCAATAATGAAACAAGTGATGAGATGTGATTCGCATGAGCTGCGATATCACCTATGTGATATTGTGGCTGCCATGATATCGCATCGTCCCCTATGATATCGCATACCCGATATTGTGGTCCATCGCCATATCTATAAATAAGAGGTAGCTCTTCCTTGTTTCATCATCCTAGGCTAGAAGTAGGGAAACTCTAGCAGATTGATCACTCCAGAGATAGAATATTTCCATGTGCCCATAGTAGAAGTCCCCAAGTGAACGGATCTTTATTCGAGCAACATTGTACCTAAACGCAAGTTGTGTATGACAATAAGGACGAGCTTTGTGGATAAACCTTGTAGTGCATGGAATAGGATTTATTACCTATGATTTCTTACTTGTTATTTATTACCTTGCAATAGCGCGGCATGAGTACGACTTGATTATGAACATTTATGAATGTGTACGGCTAATCAAGGAATCGGCTGCTCATCGCAATTAGATTCTCTTACCCTCAACTCCTAGAATGTGGAATGAGTATGACTTGATTACGAGCATCTAAGGATGTGTACAGCTAGTCAAGGAATGAATGCTCATTACGCTTAGGCTTGTTAAGTGCCTCAGTACGACCACTTCGAGCACGTGCATTACGTGTGGTGATCCTAGTAATGATTAGCGTTTGGTAGCCACGGTTGCATATTTTAGGGTGTGTATGGTAAGTGGGAATGAATGATGAAGCTAGTTAATTTAGACTTAGTTATTAGTTAGAGTTAGTTAGTTTCTCAACCCTTCACCTCGATAGCATAGGAGAAAAGCATAAAAGACTATAAAAATCATATACCTCGGACTTACTTAACCATACACCGTGAAAAATACAAGTAAGTTTGGGAAGACAACGAATGATTAACCCTAAGTGTTCCATAGGGCATGTAGGCATTTAGTCTACGAAGTTCGACTGGATCGCCCATGCTACGCTCATTTCGTATGGTTGAGTGTAGGGGTACCTCGCCACTCATCATTGGTGCTGTTGCCAGGGACTAAGTGTTTGTGTGCTGAATAGAACATAAAGGATATCACTCACATCGTTGTGAGCCTAAACGAACCTTTGGGTTAATCAAGATAAAAATTATAAAACGGTAAATCTAGCACACTGATAACAATGCCTTCTTATCATAAGAGCAACTCATCACCTAAGGACCATACACAAGATAGTCGGCAAAATAAAACACATAACCAAAATCAGCCAGTGCCTCAACAATATAAGATGACATATACTCATCCTAATGAGTATATCTCAAACTTTACCTTTATCCTCCATCAAGATGAACAAATGTGCTGGAGAGATTTACAAGGTAACATTGTGTTACCTCCAGATCGATCAGTCCCAAACATGCTTTTCTGTGCCTTGGCACAGATAGGCATGAATGAATTATATGCTGAATACGTTGTGGATGATTTTGACATGAGGGATTATTATCCCATAGATGCCCAACGTATGAGGGACTTAAGGTAGGAGAGTCAACATACACTGTTGAAGGGCAAAGGTCCGCATGTCCTTAGTGAAATAGGAGATGAGGAACCCCTTATAATGGGTTCTTTAGCAAATGATGTTCCCCCTCCTAACGATGATGAGGAGGTTGGTTATTAGAACCTATGATCAATGATACATAACCATGGTTCTGATGCCCGTGAACACCAACTATTCACAGAGGGAACAACCACTCATGCTAAGGATGGGCACTTAGATCGTCACCACGATCGGGGCTGTAGCAGCCGAAGAGAAGGTAAGAAACATCGTCATGACGATGGTTCCCCTTCTTCTTTCCCTTCTTCACATCACTCATCCTCTCCTTCCACATCTAGGTGCAGCCATCATGAACAAAACGGAGAGGATAAAGGTAACAAAACGAGAGACCTCAATGGGAGAGTCAAGAGAGAGGACAAGGGCAAGGATGTAGGGAGAGTAGGGAACAATGTAGACATCATAGGTGTCATGAAAGAGATTATCATGATGAGCCCCTACTCGCAACCCGAAGTATACTTGACATAACAGAGGTAGTTAGGATTCCCACAAGGCATTTAAAAGATAGTTGGATCAAATGTTTAGACATGAACAACATCCCACGATTTGAAGGGGGATACAACATAGATCCGCAAAATCATTTACAAGCATTCCACAATGCCTACGCCTTGCAAAATATAGAAAATGAGTTGTTTCCCAAGACACTCACCAAAGAAGCAGAGGGCTGGTACCGGTCCTTAGAACCGGAAACCATCAGGAGGTGGAGCACGATGCTAGAACTGTTCAACGAAAAGTATCAGACATACTCCAGAGTGTCTAATTTGCGTAAGTAGATCCAAGGATGGAAACAAGGTCATCATGAACCCTTGGATGTTGCCATGGACTGCTACTACACATTGTTACATCATTGCCCAAGCCATGGGTACACTCAGCGGAATCAACTTTGCCACATCGTGGATGGGCTAAGGCATGAAACTAGAAGAACCCTTGGAACTTATGCCCAAGGGAGACTCTCACAACTTACAGCCCATGAAGTACATAGCTTGTTGGAATAAGTAGCAAAAGAAGAAAGTGAGCTACGAAAAAGGAAAAGTGTGGAAGAATACAACCACGATCCCTCCCTTCGAATGAAGGAAGTGAAATTTTGTGATGAGGAGGATGGGTCACCACTCGAAGAGTTGGTGAACCAGAAAACCTTGCCGATCCAAAAATTAACAACTGAAGTATCGGCTAACATGGACCAATTGTGGGATTCTTTAGACTCCAGACTTGAAAGCGTCTTGAAAATTGTAGAAGAGTCTAAGGAGGAATGAATTAGTGACAAAGGTAAGACAAAGTGGAGAGATTCAGGCCCTACACATAACAAGGGTAAGGGAAAAATCATCATCTCCGATGAGGCTATGGACTCTAACACAGATGATAACGGTGGATGTGAGATCTGCCACTATGACCATCCTAAGGGATGTTGTCCAATTATCTCACATCTACAGGATTCTGGGGTGTATGTGCTAAATCCAAAACTTAACCAATGACAAACACCCTGCAGGTTACCTTATCCACCAGGTAACCCCAGGAAGTTCCACCAACCACTAACGTATTATCCAAGTGGAACTTCACCACAACCCGTTAGATAGTATCAGCAGTGGCAATACCCACAGTCATGGGGGATGCCACCGCCAACACAACAGTACCCTTACTAGTAGCCCGATCCTTATGGTTATTATGTGTAGCAACCAGTTTCTCTAGGTGACTCTATGGATCACACAACTCCCCAACATCACTACCAAGTTTGGGAGTACTTTAGGAGGACTCCTTCTCCCCCGGGAGACATCTCACACTCATCCCATCCTCCAACTCCATCCGCACCTCTTCCACTTGTAGTTCCCACAACACTTCCTGCTCCAACAATGCAAGGGGAACTTCCTCCTCAACCACAACAACGTCATGTTGCGAGAGCTATAAATATTCAACCTGCTAAAGACCCTACTTTAGAACCAGAAGCCCTAAAAAACTCTCATAACAACAACAAACGGTTGAGCCGATGTACACTCCTCCACCATCTAACACTTCAAAGCACCCTTCCGTCCAAAATCAGAGCTTAACGCATATGGTTATGTTAACCCATACTGTAATTGACTGGATCAAGGTAGGCCATCTTCCCAAGAAACTAACTGACCTTGGGAGCTCCTTAATCTATTTGCAAATCATCGGGAATAAACCACATAAAGCTCTTCTTGACTCAGGTTCCGGAGTCAGCTTAATTTCACGAGAGATGTATCAAGCCTAGAACCTGCCCCAACTTAAGAAGAGCAACATTCAACTGGAACTGGCTGACCAGTCCATCACCATTCCCTTGGGATTAGTGGAGGATATTATTACCACTGTGTGTGGGTGGTCTTACCCAGCCGATTTCCTGGTGATTGAAATCAACAATAACGAAGGGGGCTTCCCAATTATAATGGGAAGACCATGGCTAAGTACAGTAGATGTGTGCCTAGGGATCCGTGATCTTTCCTTGAAAATATCCAAGATAGATATATATGGAAAGTTCAAGAAGAAGAAAGTTCTATGCATCACATACAGTGATTCATCGGGTGATGACATGGAGGAAATGTCTCCATGTAACAGGTGTGCCCTTGAAACATTGAAACAAAGATGCCTGTATGTAGCAACCACACAACAAGTAGTAGACACCTCGTGGTTGACAACTACTCAAAGGAGTAGACAAATATGCATGGAACAAACTTAGGAGACTAGCCATGCCAACAACGAAGGCATAGACACATTGGAATATGAGCATCGTGAACTTCCATCCCTTAATCTAAGATCATCAATTGGAAGAAGTTGGATACTTTTAAGAAATTCAAACAGGCGCTCATTATTTTGGATCTCTCCCTTACAACTCAATCATGGGGGAGATGGCCACCTATGCTAATCATATGGGGCCCTCAGTTCTTTTAAGTTTTTGTTTTCAAATTTTTGTTTTACACGTTTTTGTTTTACAATTTTTTTTCTTACACATTTTTGTTTCAAAATTTCTTTAACTTTTCTAGTTTTTGTTTTACAAATTTCTTTAAATTTGCTTGTTTTTGTTTTACAACATCGTTATACTTTTCCATTTTTGTATGTATGCTCCACCATGTAAGTTTGTCATCCAATAAGTGTTCAAAATGATGGTATGAACTGTTTTCATATTGATTGCTAATGTTTGGTTTTTACCTTTAAGTCATAATGTTGATACTAAGGTATGTTTCTTTTGATATGGCAGGCAATGATATCACTTCATCCATCCATCCACCAGTTTCTATGGTCTCTCTCAGCTTGGAAATGTACAGTCTCCTTTTTAATAAGAACTTTAATGAATCGGTGATTGGGCATTTCTCAAACTAAGGAAGGACTCAAATAATGAAAAGGGTGTGAATTCAAGGGAACTTGATGCTTTTGTGTTGGTCATTTTCTTGGGTGCTTGGATGTTTTCTTCTTGAGTTTTCTCACCATTCCGATGTTACCCCAATTATCGGAAGCTAAGACAATAAAAATAAGAAGTCTTTGCATGGTGTGGTTCTCATGCATAAAAACAAAAGAGAGAGAGAGAGAGAGAGAGAAAAGAAAAAAAAGTGAGAATTCAAAGCACACCCCTTAGATGAAATAAATGTAGGCTACAAGCACTAGTTATGGAACCAAAAGTGTTCCCTCCAACTAAGGCCCTTCTTGCTTCCCATTCTCTCCTTTGTTTCGTCGGAATGGTGGTGGCTCTTTGGAGGTGCATTCTTGTTACTTCAAGAGGATGGTTTGGCCAAATGCATTGATGCAAAGTCACTGGATGTGGTTGGTTTGAGGCCAAGTTGGAATGAGAATTGTTAAGTCACATTAATCATGAACTACACAAGGGGTTGTACACCACCTTGTTCTTGACATTCCATTCCATTCTCTTCTTTCCATCCTTCTTTCCATTATTCACCTTNTATTTTGTTCATTACCATCTTGACATCCCTTTCAT
Organism: Gnetum montanum; assembly: GCA_015680685.1. Taxonomy (NCBI): domain Eukaryota; kingdom Viridiplantae; phylum Streptophyta; class Gnetopsida; order Gnetales; family Gnetaceae; genus Gnetum; species Gnetum montanum. The sequence goes on along the minus strand of MNCI01038068.1, from coordinate 401,588 downwards.
CGATGCTATAGTTGCCCCTTTTTATATATCTTTCTTACTCCTTTTCTTTCTCCATTCTAACGCTATCGAAGGTTTGCGATTAGTCATGGGGGTACGGGGCCCAATTTTTTCAATTTTCTCCTAGCCCCAAATTTTTTAATTTTCTTCCTAACCCCTACACCTTTGGTAGTCATCATTAATATATCTCCAAATCTGTATAAGCCATACCACAACATAGCTAATGAACTTACACCGAAGCAAGGTATCAATTACATGATGATTCATTTACCCTTGCTAATATAGGATTGTGTTGTGTGTGCAGATGGTAATCATACAACAACGAAGTTGTATCTGGAAGGAACACTTGAAATGGAGTAGCCCTGAAGTAGCTATGCAAGGAGAAAGATCGATGGTGCACTTACTGATGGACAACGAAGACGCAATCTTGGAGTTGGCAATAGCAGAACTTCTTTCTCTCTCTCTCTTTCTCAGCTGCCAACTAAGGCCTGATGTCATTGTAATAAGGTGTTCATCCTTATTGTCATGAACACCAATTTTGTCAAGTCTTGTAATGATGATCCGTTCACATGTCATTCCATTAGTTCCATTCCCCTTAATAATTCCATACCTTCCTGCTATTTTTGTAAGGAACTTGAGGACGAGTTTTCATTTAGTCATGGAGGTATGATGAGATGCAATTTGCATCCCATGCGATATCACGTATGCGATATCACGTCGTCCCTTGTGATATCGCGTATGCGATATCGCGGTCCACTGTCATATTTATAAATAAGAGGCAGCTCTCCCTTGTTTCATCATCCTAGGCTAGAAGTAGGGAAACTCTATCAGATTGATCACTTCAGAGATAGAATATTTTCCATGTGCTCGCACTAGGAGTCCCCAAGTGAACGGATCTTTATTCAAGAAACATTGTACTTGAACACAAGTTGTGTACAAAAATAAAGATGAGCTTTGTGGATAAACCTTGTAGTGCATGGAATAGGATTTATTACATGTTATTTCTTACCTGTTATTTATTACCCTATAGTAGAGCGGCATGAGTACGACTTGATTACGAGCATTTATGGATGTGTACGGCTAATCAAGGAATTGGCTGCTCATCGCGATTAGATTCTCTCACCCTCAAATCCTAGAATGCGAAATGAGTACGACTTGATTACAAGCATCTAAGGATGTGTATGGATAGTCAAGGAACAGATGCTCATTACGCTTAGGCTAGTTAAGTGCCTCAGTATGTCCACTTTGAGCACGTGCATTACGCGTGGTGATCCTAGTAATGATTAGCATTTGGTAGCCGCAGTTGCATAGTTCAGGGTGTGTACGGTAAGTGGGAATGGATGCTGACCCTAGTTAATTTAGACTTGGTTATTAGTTAGAGTTAGTTAGTTTCTCAACCCTTCACCTTGATAACATAGGAGAAAAGCATAAAAGACTATAAAAATCATATACCTCTGACTTACTTAACCATACACCGTGACAACTACAAGTAAGTCTGGGAAGACAATGAATGATTAACCCTAAGTGTTTCATGGGGCGTGTAGGCATTTAGTCTATGGAGTTCAACTGGATCACGTGTGCTACGCTCGTTTCATATGGTTGAGTGTAGGGGTACCTCACCACTCATCAACAAGGAAAAATTATTTAGTATTTAAAAAATTATTTAATAATTGAATTAACTTTATTTTTATGTTCAATTCTTTAATAAGCATTCTAATATACACTATGTTAGTGTTAGGTTCTTAGTTGTTATCATTAACCAAATTGATATAATTATGCATACATTCCTTTGAAAGAGAATAAAGGAAAAGTATTGCATTTAGTTAGTTTAGTGGAAGAAGGTAGCATGCCTGACAACAATAAGGGATTATCACTTTCATCTTATAAGAATGCAAGCCAACATTCTTATAGACAGCCTTGCCTATGAAGTGTGGTCTAACCAAGAGAAACCATGGATTAGTTGCATACAAGAGAAGTCTTGTGGTCTTTCGAATAACACTTCATAGGCTTCCTTGTATGGCATTCCATCTAAAGAAGATACACCTTTCTTCAATCCTTGGCAGTTATAAGATAAACATTAACATCTTGATTCTCCCTATTAGAGTTTGAAAAAATTATAATTTTGGAAAGAAATTTCAATTAGCATTCTTTTTTTTAAAGAATAGTAGGGAATTTCAATAGTTTATTTGCTATACTTTGAATGGATTTAGACTTCCCTTGCATTATCCTAGGTAAACTTAGAGGTCTTCCATCAACTAGGTTATTGATGAGTGGCGTGATACCCCTACACTCAACCATATGAATACGAGCGTAGCACACGTGATCTAGTCAAACTCCACAGACTAAGTGCCTACACGCCCCATGGAACACTTAGGGTTAATCATTCATTGTCTTCCCAAACTTACTTGTAGTTGTCACAATGTATGGTTAAGTAAGTCTGAGGTATATGATTTTTATGCTTTTTATGTTTTATGTCTCCTATGCTAACAAGGTGAAGGGTTGAAAAGACTAATTACTAACTCTAACTAACAAGCTAAGTCTAAATTAACCTAGCATCAGCATCTGTTCCCACTTATCGTACACACCCTGAACCGATGCAACCTTGGCTACCAAATGCCAATCATTGCTGGGATCACCAAGCATAATGCATGTGCTTGAAGTGGTCGTACTGAGGCACTTAACTAGGAGAGGAGGGTTGAAAGAGAATTAACAACTAATAAATAATTTAAATAACAAGTAATAAATAACAGTAAATAAAATCCTAATTAGCCTATTCCATGCACTGCAAGGTTTATCCAAGAAGCTCGTCTTTATTTCCGTACACAAACTTGTGTTTAGGTACAATGTCTACTCGAATAAAGATCCATTCACTTTAGGACTTCTACTATGGGCACATGGAAAATATTCTATCTCTAGAGTGATCAATCTGCTAGAGTTTCCCTACTGTCTAGCCTAGGATGAGGAAATAAGGGAGAGCCGCCTATTATTTATAGATATGACAGCACACCAAGATATCGTGTATGCGATATCGTAAGGGAAGACACGATATCGTGAGGGATGCGATATTCCCACGGCCGCGATATCGTGTATGCGATATTGTGTCGCATCATACCCCCATGACTAAATGAAAATTCGTCCTTGAGTTCCTTACAATAATATCAGGAAGATATGGGATTATTGACTCAGTATGGAACTAATGGGATGACATGTGAACGGATCATCATTACAAGACACAACAAAACTAGTGTTCATGACAACAAGGGTGAACACCTTATTACCTTGACATCAAGCCTCATTGGGTGGCTGAGAAAGAGAGAGAGAAAGAAGTGTTGCTACTGCCAATGCCAAGATTACACCTTTTGTTGTCCATTAGGAAGAACATCATTGATCTCATTCCATGCAAAGCTGCTTTAGCACCGTTCCATTCCAAGTGCTCTTTCCAGATTCGGTGCATTGTTGCATGATCGCCATCTGCACACACAACACAGTCTTATATTAGCAAGGGTAAATGAATTTCAATGTAGTTGATACCTTGCTTTGGTGTAAGTCCATTGGCTGGGTTGTGGTATGGCTAATTGTGGATCTAGAGATGTATTAATGGTGACTACAGAAGGTGTAGGGGTTAGGTGAAAATTGAAAAAATCGGGCCCTGTACCCCCATGACTAATCGTGAACCTCTAGTAGTGTTAGAATGGAGAAAGAAAAGGAATAAGATAGATAGATAAAAAGAGATAACTAGACATCGATGAAATGAATGTCAAGATGGAAATGAACAAAATAAAATTAATTGCAAAATGTTAAGGGAAAGAATTTAACTGGTGCACCAAATAGGAATGTCAATGGGTCCTCCCCAAAGCAGGCTCATGTCCTTGATGCCCTGACAAACCCACATTCAAAGAGTCTGTAGGCTCTAGGAATGTCAATTGGAACAAGAGTTAAAGGTTTAATTGTAAGAGTTTACCAAAAAGAAAATAATGCATCTACCAAAATATACACTAATGATACAACTGGTAATGAGGTGAACAATGGAGAGAAGGGTGGAGAGAAGAGAATGGAATCGAATCCCAAGAATAAGGTGGTGTACAACCCCTTGTGTGTTTCATGATTAATGTGACTTGGCAAATATCATTCCAACTCTGGCCTCAAAAAATCCAAATCCAATGTCTTCGCATCAATGCATTTGGCCAATCCACCCTCTTGAAGTAATAAGAATGCACCTCCAAAGAGCCACCACCATTCCAATGAAACAATGAGGAGAGAAGGGGAAGTGAGAAGGGCCTTAGTTAGAGGGAACATTTTTATTTTGGTTTCATAACCAGTGCTTGTAGCCTAAGAGATTATTTTTTCTAAGGGATGTGCTTTGAATTCTCACTTTTTTATATATATTTTTATGCGTGAGAACCACACCATGCAAAGACTTTTTATTTTTATTGACTCAGCTTTCGATAATTAAGTAACATTGGAATGGCAAGAAAACTCAAGAAGAAAACACCCAAGCACCCAAGAGAATGGCCAACACAAATGCATCAAGTTCCCTTGAAGTCATACCCTTTTCAATCCTTGAGTCCTTCCTTAGTTTGAGAGATACATAGTCACCGATTCATTAAAGTTCTTATTAGAAAAGGGACTGTACATTTCCAAGCCAAGAGAGACCATAGAAACTGGATGTATGGATGAAGTAGACTCATTGCTTGCCATATCAAAAGAACATACCTTAGTATCAACATTGTAACTTAAAGGTAAAAATCAAACATTAGCAATCAATAAGAAAACAGTTCATACCATCGTGAAGAACACTTATTGGGTGACAAACTTACAGGATGGATAACACACAAAAACACACACACAAAATGGGAAAGTATAATGATGTTGTAAAAAAAAACAAGAAAAGTTAAAGAAATTTGTAAAACAAAAACATGTAAAACAAAAATGTGTAAGACAAAAATGCGTAAAACAAAAACTTGTAAAAAAAATGTGTAAGACAAAAATGTGTAAAACAAAAACTAAAAATAACTAAGGGCCTCCAATGATTAGCATAGGTGGCCATCTCCTCCATGACTGAATTACAAGAGAGAGATCCGAAATAATGAGCATCTATTTGAATTTCGTAAAAGTGCCCAACTTATCCCTGCTGATGTTCTCATATTAAGGGGTGACAGTTGGTAACACTCATACTCCAATGTTTCTATGCCTTCGTTGTTAGCATGAGTTTCCTCAGTTCCTTCCATGCATATTGGTTTGCTCTTTCTAGTAGCTGTCAACCATGGGGTGTCTACTACTTGTGTGGTTGCTACATACAGGCACCTTTGGATTTGTGTTTCTTGGGCACACCGATTACATGGAAGAGATGTTGAACATTCTTCCATGTCATCACCCTCTGAGTCATTGTATGTGATGCATGGAACTTTCTTCTTCTCGATCTTTCCATAAATGTTTATCTTAGATATATGCAAGGAAAGATCGTAGATCCCTAAGTACGCATCTACTGTACTCAGCCATGGCCTTCCCATTATAATTGGGAAGCCCCTGTTGTTATTGTTAACTGCAATCACCAAGAAGTCAGCTAGGTATGACCACCCACACATAATGGTAATGATGTCCTCCACCAATCCCAAGGGAATGGTGATGGACTAGTCAGCTAGCTCCACTTGAATGTTGCTCTTCTTAAGTTGGGGTAGGTTCTAGGCTTGATACGTTTCTCATGAAATTAAGTTAACTTTGGAACTTGAGTCAAGAAGAGCTTTATGTGGTTCATTCTCGGTGATTTGTAGATAGATTAAGGAGTTCCCAAGATCAAAGAGTTTCTTGGGAAGGTGGCCTACCTTGATCCAGTCAATTACGGTATGCCTTAACATAACCGTATGCATATAGTTCTGATGTTGGACTAAAGGGTGTTCCGAAGTTTTAAATGGTGGAGAAGTGTACATAGGCTCAACTGCTTGTTGTTGTGAGAGCTTGTTTGGGCTTTTGGTTCTAAAGAAAGGTCTTTTCTTGTTACATTTTTCAGAACTAGCAGCAGGTTGAATATTTACAGCTCTCGCAGCGTTACATTGCTGCGGTTGAGTAGGGAGTTCCCCTTGCATTATTGGAGCAGGTTGTATGGGAACTATAGGTGGAAGAGGTGCGAATGGAGTTGGAGGATGGTGTATATGTGGGATGTCTCCAAAAGGAGAAGGAGTCCTTCTAAAGTACTCCTGAACTTGGTAGGGATGTTGGGGAGTTGTGTGATCCATAGAGTCACTTGGAGAAACTATCTGCTACACATAATAACCATATGGATCGAGCTATCGGTAAGGGTACTGTTGTGTTGGCAGTGGCATCCCCCTTGACTATGGGTATTGCCACTGTTGATGCTGTCTGATGAGTTGTGGTGGAGTTCCACTTGGATAGTACGTTAGTGATTGGTGGAACTGCCTTGGGTTACCTTGAGGATAAGGTAACCTTCAAGGTGTTTGCCGTTGATTAAGTCTTGGATTAAGTGCATACACCCCAGACTCCTGTAGATGTGAGATGATTGGACAACATCCCTTAGGATGGTCATATTGGTAAATCTCACATCCACCATCATTGTCTATGTATGAATCCACAACTTCATTGGAGATAGTGATTTTCCCCTTACCCTTGTTATGTGCAGGGCCTGAATCTCTCTACTTTGTCTTACTTTTTTTACTACTTCGTTCCTCCTTAGACTCTTCTACGATTTTCAAGACTGTTTCAAGTCTAGAGTCTAAGGAATCCCATAGTTGATCTACCTTAGCCGATACTTCGATTGTTAGTTTTTGGATCGACAAGGTTTTTCTATTTACCAACTCTTTGAGTGATAACTCATCCTCCTCATCACAAAATCTTACTCCCTTTTTTCGAAGGGAGGGATCACAGTTGTATTCTTCCACACTCTCTCTTTTTCATAGCTCACCTTCTTCTTTTGCTACTTGCTCCAACAAGTGATGAACATCATGGGCTCTAAGTTCTAATAGTCTCCCTTGGGCATAAGTCCCAAGGGTTCTCCTCATCTCATGTCTGAGCCCATCTACGATGTGGCAAAGTTGATCCCATTGAGCATATCCATGGCCCGGGCAACAATGTAACAATGCATAGTAGCAGCCCATGGCAGCATCCAAGGGTTCATGAGTACCTTGTTTCCATCCTCGGATCTTCTTACACAAATTAGACACTCTGGAGTATGTTTGATACTTATCGTTAAAGAGTTCTAACATCGTACTCCACCTCCTGATGGTTTTCGGCTCTAAGGATCAGTACCAACTCTCTTCTTCCTTGATGAGTGTCCATGGAAACAACTTCAATTTTTGCCACTCATTTTCTACGTTCTGCAAGGCACAGGCATTGTGGAATTCCTATAAATGATGTTGCGGATCTGAGTTGTATCCCCCTTTAAAGCATGGGATGTTATTCATATCTAAGTGTTTGATCCAACTATCCTTTTGGTGCCTTGTTGGAATTCTTACTGCCTTCGTGATGTCAAGCATACTTCGAGTTGCAAGTAGGGGCTCTTCATGATCATCTCTTTCATGACGCCTATGATTTCTTCGTTGCTCCCTACTTTCCCTTCGTTCGTGCCCTTGTCCTCTCTCTCGAATTTCTCGTTGAGGTCTCTCATTTTTCCTACCTCTATCCTCACCATTGTGTTTATGGTGGCTACACCCAGATGTGGAAGGAGAGGGTGAGTGGTGAGATGAAGGAGAAGAAGAAGGAGAACCATTGCCATGGCCCCGATCGTGATGATGATCTAAGTGTCCATCCTTATTATGAGTTGTTGTTCCCTCTATGAACAGTTGGCGTTCACGGGGATCAGAACCATTTTTAACTATCGTTGATCATAGGTTCTGATACCCAACCTTCTCACCATCATTAGGAGGGGGAACATCATTTGATAGAGAACCCATGCAGGCCTTTGCCCTTCAACAGGACGTGTGGGCCTTTTCCCTTCAACAGTGTATGTTGGCTCTCCTCCCTTGAGTCCCTCATACATTGTGCTTTTGTGGGATGATAATCCCTCATGTCAAAGTCTTCCACAACGTATTCAACATATAATTTTGTCATGCCTATCTATGCCAAAGCATGGAAGAGCATGTTAGGGACTGATCGATCTAGAGGTAACACGATGTTACCTTGGAAATCTCTCCATCGTAGCTATTCTTCTTGATGGAGGATAAAGGTAAAGTTTGGAATATACTCATCAGGATGAGTATAGACTATCCAGTATTGTTGAGGACTTGGCTGATTTCGATTATGTGTTTTTGATTGCCGACTGTTTCATGTATTATCCCTAGGCAGTGAGTTGCTTTTGTTAGAAGAAGACATT
>MNCI01038068.1:339914-384513 GCA_015680685.1 Gnetum montanum | reverse complement strand
TTAAAAATTGCATAAAAGATTGCAATGAAACATTAAGTATTGAGTCTCATGTGTATTATAAAATATTTTAGCATTATCATATATATATATATATATATATGATAATGTTACAAAATTATCTCATAAAATATACAAAATAATGATAAATTTAAAAATAACAAAACAAAATTTGAATAAGAAATTAAAAAAATTAAAAATCATAAAAAATGTACTTCAGACAATCTATTGTAGGAGGATACACAATAGGTTCCAACATGCATTAAATCATAAAGAGAAAAAAATAATTTTAGTGGATAAACTATAGGTTGCAGCATGCATTAAATCAGAAAATGAAAAAAATAACTTCAGAGGATAAACAAAAATAAGTTGCAGCATGTATTAAATCAGAAAAGGAAGAAAATGACTTCAGAGGCTTAAAGGGAGAGCTTATATTACTATAGAATGCCCCCTGATAATGATAATTAGATAATCAAGTCCAGCGACATAAAATATTGCTACATTTTCATAGAAAACTAATACCAAGCACATAAGCCAATAAAGTTTATCAGATTTTCCCCACCACTATTTTCACAGAGCTCTATTTGCTTCTGCGTTGTTAATAATGCTCTCTGTTAATAATGCTCTTGACACATTTTGGACTTATGGGCTTGCTTAATAAAGTTGGGATAGGAGATTCAGAGGCGGGTCTTTGGAGTTTTGGAATTTGTTGTTCTGGGTTGAGTTCATGTCTCTGTCTGCAGATGTTGACTAAGGCTTCCTAGAAAGATTTGAGAAGGATATGGTGCTGAAATTTTGTTTGAACTTTGAACAAGTGTATGCTTCGAATTTTCTGTTTGCACTTGCAGAGGGACAGAGGCCTGAAAACAATTTTCAGTTTTGTAACCAACAGAAGAAATATCATCCAAATTTTTTACCCAGGGAATGATGAATAAAAAAGATGAAAACTGAAAAATATAGAATGATAGATGTGCAGTGCATTCTGTAAGGGTAACAACTTATTTTCTAACAGGAAAAGCAAAGACCTCGTCTATTGCATCAACAGATAATTCTGATAAGGAAAGTCTCCTACCCAGTCACCCAAATCAGACTGAGCAGACGAGACCCCCTACATCAGAAGAAATGTTCATCGTCTTCTTGTGCCTGCAGATGAAAAACTGAATGAAGCAAAAAATTTTAGAGTTGAATGAGAAACAAAGCGTTTGAAGAGTCTGCAGAAGCATCAAGTCTATCAATGGCGGAAGAAGAAGAGGAGCGTCTGTAAATAAAAGGCGGAACAGGAGGAGCGTCCGTAAATAAAAGGGATTGGGCGGATGCAATTTGCAGGTAAGATTTTACGCGATTTGCAGTAAAAATAGGTAAGATTTTAATTGACAATCAATGTTCTGGGTGAGAGTTGAAAAATCGGACCAAAAAATATAATTTACGTACCCAATGCGGATTTTATGCGGTTCTGTACGCGTGCCCGAATCCACCGCGAACTGTTCGTGAGATTTTCTTGGGAATCGCGAATCTTCGGCGCATAGCCTGGCAGTGGGCGCTGAGACAAAGATATGACAGGCTGCAGGAGCGATGAAACCATCCTGCACTGCCTGATCTATGAACGTCAGCAGGGAGTCGTAATATCTCTCCATGTTCAGTAACCCTACCTGCTCAAGAACAACACAGAATTCACATCAATGATACGAATACACATATAGAAGAGTGCTTAACGTCTGCACTGCAATCAAGCATTTCGTAAGCATACATACTGGTTTATCATGGATTCCCAGCTGCGCCCACGTGATCACCTTCAAGAGTTCTTCTAAAGTACCGTATCCTCTTGCACACACACATCATATTATGAATACTACTGTCAATTGATGGATTGTTGCATTCAGGCTGCAGATGCAGGCATATTCACCGGTAGACAAAAGTTATGTCTGTTCTCTTTAGGCTTTAAAAAACCTATGTATCTCCCAACTATAACCATATTATGCATGACCGTCCGTCCCTCATGGCATGCCCATCCTCCCATGTTAATCCCTGATGCCCCCAAAACCCAATGCCCCTTCATATGATGCAAAAACCCCCTTGCAGCATCAAAAACCCGATGCCCCCTCAAACGTTGATAACAAAAAATACCGCCATTGCAGCACCGCTCTACGTTCGACACCCATTTGCCCAAAGCAGCCGCAATGCACGTAAACACCCGTTAGCCACTGTTTGCCAATGCTAACAGCGCGGGCCTAGAGTCTCCTTCAGCCTCTTGAGTACTCTGCCTCATCAGCTTGAGGCCTAAATCCAATCCTCGCGCTTCTGCAAGTTACTATACCCATTTTGAATTTCTTTTGAACAGACATAGCTTTTAGATCATTTGAATTTCACTGTATTCACTTATTATGAAAAGACGCAACTTTTGCGTTAGTATCTGCCATTTTGCCTCGCTGTAGTTCTTAATGTGTCTTTAAATTTATCATGTTGTCTGTCCAAATGTGCTAGTGTCACTGTCTGAAATTCAATATCTTAGTTGGTTTCGCGTTTCAGTGTGAGCCACTGCGACTCACACAAGGAATGAGAGTTAATGCGACGTCCTGCAACATGCATCCTCTTGCTGTTTTGAACTTACATGCGACTTGCATGACCTCGTAGAAGACTGGAAAAGTGATTTGCAATGTCCTCGTAGAATACTGTGAAAAGTGTTCTACAAGGACATGCTACTCGCATGGCCTCACAGTTTATTGAATTTTGTTTTGTCACATAATTTCTCATGAATATTATGTTTAATTGATTATGATGCCCTAGTAAATATCGTGAAAGATAAGAGCATTTGATATCCCGATGACTATCATGTCTAAAATGAAGAGGCGGCAAGGTTATGGTAGCTCCATGATGTGAAAGAGTCCTTTGGCTTTTCTGTTATAGTGACAAAAATATTGCTAAAAAAATATCCATTTTATAGGATCTAATTGAATGGAATAGTCCTCCTGGATCCTACAAGTATATTGAAGAGTACATCAATGTCCAATAAGGGTGAGACTTATTTTCTGAAAGAGCCTGAAAGCCAAGCTACCAATGATAGTTGCCAACATGAAAAATGCACTCACCAATCCATTGATGATAAGATGGACCACGTGATGAAAACTTTAAATAATTTTTCTCAAAGCAATTTAGTAGTTTGGAGTACTCTAGAGGAGGTAAAATCAAACAAGTCACATTTGATCAAAGAAAATATGCAATTGAAGGCCAAAATTGAGAGTTATGTAGCTAAACAAAATTGTTTTAACCAGAAGTTGCTTAGTGAGATTGAAAATATGGGGAAGCAAATATTCACACTAAATAAAAAAATTATTTCATTAAAAAATGTTGCAATCAACATTTTTGATAGCAGGGACATTCATGCCAAGGGGGTCAATACTATTAGAGGTTTGTGCCATGTTATAAAACCTTGTAGTTTTAATACATTGTTCATATCTTTTATAAATTCCAATGGTCTTTGTATTGCACATGTGTTGAACAGAAATGATTGAGATGTTAGCAATGAAAGCTACTAGAAGATTATTTGATTCAGTTGAAGGAGACATCAAAGAAGTATCTAAACAAGATAATCCAAATGAAGAAACATGTACGTAGACTTGTTTAGATCACTTATTTATGTATGTTGATGTCCATCTTATGAATGTTCACATGTAGGTGATGTAAACTTCAACAACCCCATTGATCTACCTTCTAGTACAGTTCAAACAATGAAGCTTGCTAACTTCATCATCCTAATTGGTTAATCATGTGCAATAGTTGATAGAGTGATGTAGTTTCTTATCACAAGCAATTTAGACAATGAAGTGCTTGTTATGTTAGCGTTTCCCCCATTCGTTGCCACAGGAATGTCTTTCAAGTATATATACCAACTTGGGTGGAAATAATGGCTTGATGATGATGTCATTGATGTGTATATCATGTACCTTAAGCAACTTTAGAAAGATAATGTTGATTATCAAGAATCAATAAAATATTTTGTATTTAATACTATGTTTTGAGTGTTTGCAAAGTCTTTAGAGAGTTAGATGTAACATAGCCAAAAGAACCTATTGGGACATAAAGCAAAGAAGCTCACAAAAATACATGTGATCAATGTTGAAAGTGACACATCAGTTGATGTGTTCATGGCAGTGAAGGACTTTATTGAAGATGTGAAATCCAAAATGTACTAGGATGAATTTGTTGAATCAAGAGTGCAATTATTTTGCATCCCATTCAATACTAACAGTCATTGGGTGCTTGTGGTCGTAAATACATCTAACAGTAAAATGTGTGTGTATGATTTATTACCCTCTTCCCAACATTTAGCTATTGTTCAAAAGTTAATGTCAAGGTTTCTTGATTTTTTATTAAAAGGTGATTCTTCAATTCCTAAGAGCACAATTGAGGTGAAGGGAAAGAGAAAGAATTCATCATCAAAATGGAGTACAGTGGCTATGTAAGATATATAGCTACTTAAGAAAATGTATATGATTGACGCATGTACACAATATTGTTCATGCACCACTTAATATTTGGAAAAGAGATAAAATTCAGTAGTGATTTTGTTTCCATGTATCGAAATACCATGATATGGGATATTCTTAATTCTTTAGTGCTTGACCAACAATGGTCAAAAACATGTGTGTAGCCTCTTGTGTGCAAGGATTGTAGTGAGCATGGATAGTATCCCATTTCTGATGTAAAAGAAAAAATCTATGATGTAAATGCCTCTTTGCCATCTTTAATGAAAGGAAAATTTTTTTGTACATGTGAAAAAAATGCATTTATATCATGGTTACCGATTTGAAATATATATGGTATTCATTTGTCTCATATTATGATTATTATTTTTTGAAATTTAAAAATGGAATCTATAATTTTCAAGGTTCAATATGTGTTCCTAATATTATTTCCTTCAAACACGAAAGTGTTGATGCGTAAATTTTGGACATGCCAATACCTGTGAAAACTCGTTTTAGGAGACTATCGCCTAGGATGCCTCCTGTATGGGTAGGAAACTCGGGAATAGTCTCAACTGAAAAGGTTATGTGACATTAAAAATAGATAAATTGAACTAGGAAATTTGATAAAGAAACTTAAATAGAATAACTGTCCCAAATTTAAACAAAAATAAAATAAAATAGCAAAAACAAGTTGAGAATGAAAGGTTTTTTTAAAATAACTAGGAGTTTGAGAACTCCAAATACAAGCAAAAGTCTGATTTGAACGATCTATTTAGAAATAAACATTTGACAAAGACTAATGATCTCTACTACAATGACATCAAATTAAAGGTGATTGAGCAAAAGACTTAGCTTAACACAAAGCAATGATGATCCAAGCAGCAAAATGAATAGCCCATGTGCCTACTTGTCTGCCCATGTGATGAATGGTGAGGTACCCCTACACTCAACCATACGAATCCAAGTGTTTCATGTGCGATCCGGTCGAACTCCAAGGACTAAGTGCTTACGCGCCTTAATGGAACACTCAAGGTTAATCAATCGCTGTTTTCCCAAACTTATTTGTATTGTCATGGTTGTATGGTTAAGTAAGCTTGAGGTCTATGATTTTTATAGCTTTTATCTTTTTAATGTCTTATGCTAATAGGGGAAGGTAAAGAGAACTAAGTGACTAATTTTCATTAACTATTCACTAACTAAGTTCTAACTGTTGCTAACAACAGTATCCGTTCCCACTTGCCGCACACATCCTAAACCAGTGCAACGTTGCTGGGATTACCAAACGCTAATCATTACTAGGATACCAAGCATTACACACATCCTCGAAGTGGTCGTACTGAGTGTACTTAACTAGGATAGTCAAGGGTTGAGAGATAGATTAATTAACTAGGAAAGCATTTAAACATTCAAAAATAATTAATTACTATTTAGCTTAATCTGTATGCTGCAAGGTTTATCATAAAGTTCATCTTTATTGCCATACACAAATGTGTGCTTAGGTACAAATTCCTCAAATAAAGATCTATTCACTCTATGAATCCTACTGCGGGCACACAGGAATTATTCTAACTCTAGAATGGTAAAACTGCAAGAGTTTAGCTAAGGATCTAACTCCCTTGAACAAGGGAAGTCGTCTCTTATTTATAGAAAATGAGGCAGGGCGCGATATCACGTGGTGGATGCGATATCGCGTACGCGCTATCGTGACACATCATACCCCCATGACTAAATGAAAACTTGTCCTCGAGTTCCTTACAAAATATTGGAAAGGTATGGGATTATTGACTTGAATGAAACTAATGGTGAATGGGGTGACACATGAACGGATCATCATTATAATACATGGCAATATTAGTGTTCATGATCGCAAGAGTGAACACTATACACATTTGACATCCAGCCTTATTTGGCAGCTGAGAGAGAAGAGAGAGAAAAGAAGAAGATGTGTTGCTGCTGACGCCAACATTGTGCCTTCCATTGTCCATCCATAACCGTGCCATCAATCTTGTTCCTTGCATAACTATTCTAGCACTAGTCCATCCTAACTGTTTCCTCTAGCTCCAGTCCATTGTTGTATGATTACCATCTGCACACACAACATAGTCTCATATTAGCAAGGATAAATAAATCACAATGCAGTTGATACCTTGTCTCGGTGTATGGTCTATTGGCTAAGTTGTGATATGGCTAATACAAATTCTGGAGATATAACGCTAGTGACTACCCAAGGTGTAGGGGTTAGGAGAAAATTGAAAAAATTGGACCAGGACCCCCATGACTAAGAGCGATCCTTCGGTAGCTATAGAATGGAAAAATATAAGGAAAAAGAAATATGGAGAAAAAGAAACAATGTCAACGTTGATAAAATGGATGTTAGAGGGGGTAATGAACAAGACAAATGTTGATTGTGGAAATGTTTAAGGGAAAGAAGTTAACTAATGCACCAAATAAGAATGCCAGTGGGTCCTCCCCAAAGCAGGCTCATGTCCTTTATGCCTTGACAATCCCACATTCAAAGAGTCTGTAGGCTCTGTAAATGTCATTTGGAAGTAAGAGTTAAAGTCTTAACCACAATAATTTACCAAGAAGACAACAATGCATCAACCAACATATAGACTACTGATACAACCGACAATGAGTTGGAGAATGGAGAAAGAATGATGGAAAGAAGAGAATGGAATGGAGTCCCAAGAACAAGGTGGTGTACAACCCCTTGTGTATTTATGGTTAATGTGATTGAGTAGATCCCATTCCAAATCTAGCCTCAAACAATCCACATCCAGTGACTTCGCATTAATACACTTGGCCAATCCATCCACCTGAAGTAACAAGAATGCTTCCGTCAAAAAGTCACTACCATTTCGAGGAAACGAGAAAGGAAAAAGTAGGAAGTGAGAGAGGGTCTTAATTAGAGGAAACACGTTTTTTTAGTTCCATAACCAATGCTTGTAGCCTAGATGATTATTTTGTCTAAGGGGTGTGCTTTGAATTCTCATTGTATTTTTTTTTTTTTGCATGAGAACCACACCATGCAAAGACTTATTATTTTTATTAGCTCAGCTTCCCAATAATGGAGCAACATCGGAATGGTAAGGAAAACCCAAGAAGAAACATCCAAGCACCCAAGAAAATAGCTAGTACAAATGCATCAAATCCCCTTGAAGTCACACCCCTTTCAATACTTGGAGTCCTTCCTTAGTTTGAGAAATGCCCAGTCACCAATTCGTTGATAGTTCTATTATTTAAAGAAAGGAACTGTACATTTCCAAGCCAAGAGAGACCATAGAAATCTATGAATGCATGGATGACATGGACTCATTGCCTGTTATATCAAAAGAACCATACTTTAGTATCAACATTATAACTCAAAGGTAAAAACCAAACATTAGCAATCAATAGAATATAGTTCATACCACCACTAGGAGCACTTATTAGGTGACGAACCTAAGAACATAAACAACCACACAAAGAAATGAAAAAGTGTGAATGACGTTGCAAAATAAAAACAAGAAAAGTTACAGAAATTTGTAAAACAAAAATGTGTAAAACAAAAAGTTAAAAAGGAACTGAGGGCCTCAATTGATCAGCAGAGGTGGCCATTTCCCCCATGACTAAGTTGGAAGGGGGAGATCTAAAATAATGAGCAGGGTCGTCCCTTCTCAAAGGTATTATGTGCACTGACTGCTCTAGATTCATGGTAAGGTTTGGTCTGTTGCACATTGACTAACAAATTTTTATCAAAGTGCTTGTTTGAATTTTTTAGGAATTCCCAACTTCCCCCTATTTATTTTTTTAGCTTAAGGTTTGGAAGTTGGTGATGGACTTGCTCAAGTTCATCTATGCTTTCAATGTAGGCACTAGTTATTCCATCAATTAGTTCCATGCACATTAGTGAGTTGCTCACTTGATCAACTATCAACCACTGGGTGTCTCTTTGTCATGTGGCTACTGCATACAGGCACTTTTGTAGGTTAAGGTCTTATGCACACTGATTGCATGCAAGCAATGATAAATTTTGCCCAACCCATAATCTCTGCATGCAATTGCACCCTGTGTCACTGTATGCAATGCATGGAACTTTCTTCTTCTCAGTCTTTCCAAAAGTATTCTCCTTAGATATTTCTAGGGAAAGATTGTAGATTCCTAGACGTGCATCTACAGTACTTAGCCATGCCCTTTCCATTATTATTGGGAAGTCCCCTTTATCGTTGTTTACTTGTATCACTAGGAAATCATCTAGGTATGACCACCCATACACAGTGGTAATGATGTCCTCTACCAGTCCTAAGGGAACAGTGATGGACTAGTCGTCCATCTCTAGTCGAATATTAATCTTTCTTAATAGAGGTAGGTTCTAGGCTTTGTACATCTCTTGTGATATTAAGTTGACTCCAGAACCTAAGTCCATAAAAGCTTTACATGGTTCATTCCCAACGACTTGGAGATAGATTAGGGGGCTTCTAGGATCAGAGAATTTCCTGGGAAGGTGGCCCACCTTAATCCAGTTAGTAACAACATGTGTTAACATAACCATATGCGTTGAACTTGGTGTTTGGTTTGAAGGGAGCTCTGAAGCCTTATTTGATGGAGAGGCATTCATAGGTTCAACCACTTGTGGTTGTGAGGGCTTGTTTGAACTATTGGTTTTGAAGAAAAGTCGTCTCTTTATATGGTTGTCAGAACCAACAACAGGTTGAGTATTTACAACCCTTGTGGCATTGCATTGCTGTGGTTGAGTAGGGAGTTCCTCTTGCATTGTTGGAGTGGGTGGTAATGGAGCTATCGGTGTAAGAGTTGCGAATGGATTTGAAGGATGGTATGTTTGTGGGTTATCTCCCCGAGGAGAAGGAGTTCTAAAATACTCACGAGCTTGGTAGTGATGTTGTGGTGTAACGTGACCAATAGAGTCACGTGGAGAGATTGGATGCTGCATGTAGTAGCCATATGGGTCTGGTTGTCGGTAGGGGTATTGTTGCCTTGGTGGTGACATCCCCCATGACGATGGGTATTGCCATTGTTGATGTTGCTCAATGGGTTGTGGTGGAGTTCCACTTGGATAATATGTTGAAGGTTGGTGGAACTGCCTTGGGTTACCTTGGGGATAAGGTAACTGTCAGGTGCTTGCCGTTTATTAAATCGTGGGTTGAGTGCATACACCCCAGACTCTTGTAGATGTGAGATTACTAGGCAACATTCCTTAGGATGGTCGTATTGGCATATCTCACATCCACAGTCATTGTCTATGTCTGAATTCACAACCTCTTCGATGATGGCCATTTTACCCTTACCCTTGTTATGTGCATTGTCTACTTCTCTCTTTTTCTTTTTGTCATGGTCACTACCTTGCTCTCTAGACTCCTCTAAAATTTTAAAAATAGTTTCAAACCTACTATCCAGGGAGTCCCACATTTAGTCTACCTTTGCTAATACTTCAATTGTTAACTTTTGGAGTGGAAAGGTTTTCCTATTCACCATCTCTTCGAGTGGTGACTCTTCTTCCTCCTCACAAAATCTTACTCCCCTTTTTCGAAGAGAAGGATCTTGGTTGTACTCTTCCGTACTTTCTCTCTATCATAGCTCACCTTCTTCTTTGGCTACTTTCTCTAGCAATCTATGGATTTGATGAGACCTAAGCTCCGATAACCTTCCTTGGGCATACATTCCAAGGGTTCTTCTTATTTCATTTCTAGGTCCATCTACGAGATGGCATAGTTGATCCCACTACGAATAACCATGGCTAGGGCAATGATGTAATAGTGTGTAATAGTGGCCCATGGTAGCATCCAAGGGTTTATGATTTCCTTGCTTCCATCCTTGGATTTTCTTTCGCAGGTTAGACACTTGAGAGTATATTTGGTACTTATCATTAAACAGTTCTAACATTGTACTCCACCTTTGAATGGATTCTGGTTCTAAGGACCAGTACCATCTTTCAGCTTCTTTCACTAGTGTCCTTGGGAATAACTTTAGTTTTTTCCATTCATTTTATATGTTTTGCAAGGCACATGCATCATGGAATTCTTGTAAATGATTTTGAGGATCAGCATTGTATCCCCCCTCAAACTGTGGGATGTTATTCATGTCTAACCTATTGATCCTACTATCTTTTTGGTGCCTTGTGGGAACTCTTATGGCCTCCATTATGTTTAGCATGCTTCTAGTTGCAAGTAGGGGTTCTTCGTGGTCGTCTCGTTCATAGCGTCTATGGTGTCTACATGGTTCCCTACTCTCCCTTCTTTCATGCCTTGATTCCTTAGAGTGCCCTCATCCTCATTCTCGACTATCTCATTGATGTTTTTCACTCTGTTTACCTTTATCCTCACAGTTGGTTTCCTTATGACTGCGGCCAAATACTAAAGGAAAGGGTGAATGTGATGATGAAGGTGAAGAAGAAGAAGAATTATCACCATGATGGTGTTTTCTATCTTCTCTTCAGTGGTCTTGGCCACGATCATGATCACGATTAGAACGTTCACCCTTATTGTGTGGTTGTGTTCCTTCCTTGAACACTTTGTGTTCATGGGTATTAGAACTAGGGTTGTGAATCGTGGAGTGTAGGTTCTGATACACCACCTCCTGACCATCGTTAGGAGGAGGAACATTGTTTGGTAGGGATCCTATTAAATCAGGTTCACTACCCTCAATTTTTCTTAAGACATGCGGAGTGTTATGGGGCCATTTACCCTTCGAGGATATATGATATCTTTCCTGTTGCAAGTCCCTTTAATGTTGCGCTTCTGTGGGATGGTACTCCCTTGTGTCATGATCACATGCAACATATTCTACGTACAAAAATGACATGCCTATTCGTGAGAGTGCACGAAGGATCATGTTGGGGACTGATCGGTCTAGAGGTAACACTATGTTACCTTCCAAGTCTTTCCAACATAGTTGTTCATCTTGATGGAGAATAAAGGTAAAGTTGGATACATACTCATCATGATGAGTATATACCATACGAAATTGTTGAGGAATTAGCAAATCTTGATTATGTGTATTATGCTACCGACTGTCTCTTATGTTAGTCCTAGGCAGTGAAGTGCTCTTATGTGAAGAAGAAGACATTTTTGTCTTGTTCGGTGCGTGATTTACTATTGTATTATCTTTCCTTGATTAATCCTAAGGGTTTGTTCTAGTGTCCCAACAATATGAATGATTTCCTATGTTCTACGTCGCGCACAAACAACTAAGTTCCCTGGCAATGGCGCCAATAATGAGTGGCAAGGTACCTCTACACAACCATACAAATACAAGCATTTTACACGCAATTTGGTCAAACTCCAAGGACTAAGTACTTACGCGTCTTAATGGAACACTCAAGGTTAATCAATCGTTGTCTTTCCAAACTTACTTGTATTATCACGGTTGTATGGTTAAGTAAGCTTGAGGTCTATGATTTTTATAAATTTTATCTTTTTAATGTCTTATGCTAATAGGGGAAGGTAAAGAGAACTACTATTCATTAACTAAGTTCTAACTGTTCCTAACATCAGTATCTGTTCCCACTTGTCGCACACATCTTGGTAACTAGTGCAACGTTGCTGGGATTACCAAACACTAATCGTTACTGGGTTACCAAACGCTATACACATGCTCGAAGCAATCGTACTAAGTGTACTTAACTAGGAGAGTCAAAGGTTGAGAGAGAGATTAATTAACTAGGAAAGCATTTAAACATTCAACAATAATTAATTACTATTTAGCTTAATCTGTATGCTGCTACAAGGTTTATCATATTTATTGCCATACACAAATGTGTGCTTAGGTACAACTTGCTCGAATAAAGATCCGTTCACTCTATGACTCCTACTGCGGCCACACAGGAATTATTCTAACTCTAGAATGGTAAAACTACAAGAGTTTAGCTAAGGGTCTAAGTCTAACTCCCTTGAAAAAGGGAAGCCACCTCTTATTTATAGAAAATGAGGTAGGATGCAATATTGATATAGCGTGGCAGATGCGATATCGTGTATGCAATATAGCGGCTCATCACCATGCTTTAGGAAGCACACCCCTGTTGATACCCCTATTGACGTGCACCTGACCGCCATGCCGCCGTGCATAACCAGCTGCCACTGTACAAGGTTACTCGCCACTTATGGTTAGTCGTGCGCTTGCTGCTTAAACACCTTCTGCATGTCCATTGCAACATGCATGTTCCATTTCCTGTTGGGCGCACACTGTCTATGTGTGATTCTAGTGTTCTGCTAACATGCTGTGGGCGTCTGCTATCACCTTGGCATCTCACATGCCATTACCAGCAAACTAAAGTGTGTTCCATGTCACTCGCCTGGTGCTAGTCGAAGAAAGAAGGCTCCTGGTCATTTCCTTCCATCTGTTGCGCGTCTCATGCGCCTGCCGTCAGTGTCGCCTGCTGGCAGAAGAGAAAATGATGGCTCCCCAGGAACCCTATGCCCACCATTTTTAATTATCTGCGCTTGGAGAGGAAAAGGCCTTGACTGTCAGAGAAGAGGCTCCCCCTTTTTTTCTTGCACTACGCCCCTGTTCTCCACTATAAATAGCAGCTTGAGGGAGAAGAAACCCGTCCATCTGCCAATTGCCGTTCATCATGTGCGGCAACCGCTGGTCTGCTCCCGTGTAACATCCACCACCTTTTGTCATCGTGACGTCTCTGGGGTAATTGTTGTTTTTTAACAAGTTAGGAGGATTTTTTCTATGCAAGTTATATTAATCATTCTTTATTTTAAGTTGTAAACTTCAATTTTTCAAATATTAGATGTAAAAATGTTAAACATCCAGCTAAGTACACTTTCCCATCGATTGCAAATATGTGTATATAGTAAATTGTTAATGACAAGGTGTTGCAATTTTACAAGCTTTGATAAATTTCATCATTTTTTTTAACTTCGTTGCAATAAAATGGCATTAACTACATGAATTCTCTCTAACCATTCATCTTTATGTTCTCTCTAACCATTCATCTTTATGTAAAGCTAGATTCAAGTTTTGATAAATGTAAATCTTAAAATTAATATAAGAATCAAACCCACAACTTCCCACCTCAAGATAAGTATCTTGACCATGAAACTTTACAAACACTACCAACACTCACTTATTACATGTCTTGATATTAATTACTTTCATCCACAAATAATGTGCTTTTCCTCGGTACTGGTTTGTTGGAATTCTTTTCAAATTTTACACGACTATATGTACTGTGAATTTGTTTGTTTTTTTGGCACTACCTCCACATGTCCAGCCCACATGGAAGTTTGGTAACGTACACAACCTATCAATTTTGTTTGTGGGTTATCATTCATTCAATGTTCCAATTCAAGCTTCTAGAGACTTTGCTTTGTTTATGTTTGTGTCAAATTCCCATTTGATTTGGTTGCTTCATTCACACATGATATCAGTCAAACGTGTTTGGGGGTTCAAAGTTTAAATTCATGTTGTAGTTGAATGGATGAGAATCAGGGATAGAACACCATGCTAAGACGCATTTCATTTTGGTTGGAAGATACTCGAGTGCTACATTTACTCTCCTAGATAAATATTGAAAATAAATAGAAGAAATTCATAAATTTTTATGTTAGAAAATTTCAAAGTGAAAAGATAGACCTGACTTGGTATTGTGTTGTTTTTTTTTTAAATTAAAGTTCTTTGTCAATTTGTAGCTATTGATCAAGGCCCCATGCCTAGCATGGGTGAGGTTGGCCTCAACACTTAGCCCCCAAATTACAAATTGCATGCAAGTGCAAGGAGCAACAAGAATTATGAAATTTTTAAAAGAAATGCAATAGAGGACGAATAAAAAACATCACAANGGATCTATAAATATATATACGTAATTATATATATATATATATATATATATGTATATATATATATTTAAGCTCTCATTCTCAATATTCTCACAACGTAATAGTAAAAGTATGTAGACTATTCTGAGCACGAGAGTTATACAGAACTTAATGAGGTGGACAAGCTAAAGCTCATGTTAGATCATAGTAAGCCACAACTTTTAGATTTTTCCTTGGGTCTTTTTTTTTCTTTTGAAAATTTAAATTCAAAAGGGGAAATGGAGGTTAGGGTGAGGATTGCTGTCGGACCCCATCATGCTCAAGAACTTATTACACTGCCAACAAACATGGTCCTCATTTTTTTTAGGAAACTTTGCTCATGGTGTACTTTATTCTTGGGCTAGGAATTCCAACAGAAGTCTGGCCGATTAGCTGCACTGCCAAAGAGCATGGTCCTTGCAGAAACTTTGCCCATGGTGCAGTTCAACCCTCGTGTATGTGCCTTTGATTACTATCTAATGACATCATAGCAGATCTCCTATGTGCCTAAGGAGTCTCAAGTAGAAATGAACACACTTCATCCTATTGTTCATAGGATAGCCATGGATCATCACACTTTAGGGCTAGGGTTTATGAGAAGAAAGGATAGAATTTTCCAAGGTCACCTACTGATTATGACTAACTGTTCTCCAACATCACATATCCTACACTCACATGATCATGATGATAACATGATAAGTTTGTATAAATCCAATACTCCATAATCTAACATAATAAATACACTGAAACCTTGGAATCAATTGGAAAGAGTTATAGTATTATTGAAATATATAATTATAGTAATAGTAAATTATATTACACCTACATTATTTTGCAATGTTGTTAAGATGACCCAATGTCTAGTAACTCAAATGACAAATGATTATTAAAATCATATGAAGAACACAACAATCAAATCAATATGCTAAGAAAGAAATAATGAAAATGCAGGCAAAATATGGAAACACAACTATATACATATGAAATGCAAAGAAAAAGGAAAGAAAACATGCAACTAAGAATCTACCAAGTGCCCATGTGGAGTACCTGAGTAGAAATGCTTCAAATGAAATGCATTAAAATTCCTATTCAACCTATGTCATTGCAAATCAGCAATCTTGAACACACTTGGGGTAGTGATGTCTACAATTGGAATGGACTTGACCACATAGGGGAAAACTTAGTTTGAGGACTAGTTTGACCAAACACTCTATCTCTCTTAAGGACTAGGTCACCTACCTGAAAACGTTTAGCTGCATATTTTTTATTGAACCATCTTTTGACAATTTGTTGATGACCACACATATTTTCGATCACTTTAACCCTTTTAAGCTCTAGGTTCAAAATGTCACATGCTCGTGATATTAGATGCTCATTAGTTGGTAAGTAGTCTAAGAAGAATTGATATGTAGGAATCTGTAAATTTATTGGCAATATGGGTTCCTATCCATACACTAAATCATATGGTATAGTCTTGATCGATTCTTTGTAATGAATCCTATCAGCCCAAACTACCCATTTTAGTTGTTCATGCCAAGTTCATGGATTTTGGGCTATCATTTTCTTAATCCCATCTAATATAATTTTGTTGGAATATTTAGCCAAACCATTACATTGTGGGTAATATTCGGTTACCACCTTGACAATGATGTTATGGTCTCTAGCCCAATTTGTAAACTCTATGGAAATGAAGGCTGGCCCATTATCGACTACTAAAGCATAAGGATAGTCATATCTAGAGATTATATCATTTTCTAAGAAGTGAATGACCTCATGAGACAATGCGGTTTTGGTTGCTTTTGCCTCTAACCAATGTGCAATAATTAGTGGCTGTCAAAATAAACTTATGTAGGGTAGTAGATAAAGGATTGATCACTCCAATAAAGTCTAAGACCCATTGAGCAAATGGTCTTATTTCTATTATAGGTTGTAATGGGGCTGAACTTTTGGAATCTTTACCTTTAAATATTTGACATTGGAAACACGTCTTAACCAAGTTATAAGCATCATTAATCATAGTAGGCCAATAATAACCAACCCTCACAATTTTATAAACTAATGAGTGGTATCCTATATGTCCTTCATCGTGAAGTTGTGTTAGAGCATCATTAGCTTGCCCTTGGTTTAAACGCTTAAGGTATATCCCTTGGAAATTCTTTCTAAATAATTCACCACTTATTAGAGCCAATGTAGAGCATTTTGATATTAAGAGCTTTCTTTTATATCTAGGTAAATCTGAGGAACAATGATGAAAGGTCAAATAAAATTTGATATCTCCATACCATGGATCATACAACCAATTGGGAACATATGGGATATCATTTTCCTCATCAATGGACAATATATGAAGAGGAATTGATTCTTTATCTATGGATGCATCACAATTGTCTAAGGTTGAAGCTTTATCTATTAATTTAGCAAGACCAGTTCCTTTAACTAACTTTGCCACCTTCCATTAAATATCATATTCTTGAAGCCTCATAACCCATTTAGCGCATTTCTCACTAGGATCTTGTAATTTGGCTAAAGCAATGGTGGTTGGATCAGGGACAATGACAAAGACTTTTGAGTTTAATAAGTAGTAGTGGAAATTCTTCAAGGCTTTTATTATAGCATACTATTGCTTCTCTATGCATGAGTATCTTAATTCTACATCCTTTAAAGGTGCAGACATGAAAGCTATGGGTCTTTCACCTTGATCATTTATGTCTTGGGTCAAGATAGCACCAGCTATAACATCGCTAGAAAAGGCATATA
Organism: Gnetum montanum; assembly: GCA_015680685.1. Classification (NCBI taxonomy): domain Eukaryota; kingdom Viridiplantae; phylum Streptophyta; class Gnetopsida; order Gnetales; family Gnetaceae; genus Gnetum; species Gnetum montanum. The sequence continues at coordinate 367,493 of MNCI01038068.1, read as the reverse complement.
AGTATAAATCATTTTCATACCAAGGAGAAGCTAGGATAGGTGCATCTATTATAGCCTCTTTAATAGCAAGAAATGCATTCTTTCTATCATCTATCCAATGCATATTACTATCTTTCTTAAGCATATCATTCAATGGTCTAACTAATTCAGCATAGATAGGGATAAATCGTCTAACAAAATTTATCTTACCAAAGAAAGCCCTTAGATCAGTCCTGGATAAAGGGTAAGGTACTTCTAAAATTGCATTTAATCACTCAAGATCAATCACAATTCCCTCTTTGGTCACTATATGACCCAAAAATTTACCACTTTGAACACCAAAGATGGATTTCTTTGCATTCAAGGTGATGCCAAATTGTCTACATCTCATAAAAACATTTCTAAGGTCTCTAAGGTGCATACCTCAATCTTTAGAGAAAACAATTAAGTCATCAAGGTAGATAATAATACACTTTCTAATTAGCCCCTCAAAAGTTTTTTCCATAGCTCTTTGGAAGGTACAACTAGCATTTATGAGGCCAAATGGCATTTTAGCAAATTGAAAGGTTCCCCACTTTGTTGTAAACGCTGTCCTGTATTGGTCCTTCTTATTCACTAAAATTTGGTTATATCTTGAATACCCATCCAAAAAGGAATACATTTGAGCACCATTCACAATTTGCAATAACTCCTCCATAAGAGGGAGTGGATAATTATCCTTGATGCAAGAAGTATTAAGGTTACAAAAATCAATACATAATCTTAACTCACTAGTTCATTTCCTAATGAGTACTAAGTTTGAGATCCAACATGAGTGTATTACTAGATAAATTATTTTGGATTCTAGGAGTTTATCAATTTATGCTTTCATAAGGACTTCAATCTTTGGATTCACAGGTCTAAGTTTTTGCTTGAATGGTTTTGTTTCTAGCCTAAGGGAAATGGTATGTGTCATTACTAGTGGATTAAAAGTCCTAAGGTTGTTGTAAGTCCAAGCCAAAACATCATTAAATTCATCTAATAGGTTAACAAGGTTTTTTCTTTCATCTAGATGTAAACAGGCTCCTATTTTAATAGGGTATTATTTTCTTCCCTTCTGAATCTGAATTGTTTCAGTTTGAGCTAATGTTTACCAATTAGTGTTTTTAGATAAATCCATGGCTTGGTGTGTAGGCCATCAAATAAAGCTTCCCTAACTACAGTTTCAGGAGATATCTTGTTTAAGAACACAACATCCTTGGATGTATCTCCTTGATCATTGAATTCTCCTTCAGAAAATAGGAATTTACAAATATGGTTATCATCATCAAACACTTGAAAAGAAGAGATATTATCAGGGATAGAATAAGACTTCAGCTTTTTGAAAATGATTTCTAAATCGCAAGTATTATGCTTAAAAGGGACATCCAAAGTGGTAGCCATTTGGGCATGTGCATTGGGAATATAATTTTCTTCCTTAAGTACATGTTCAATGGTTACACATTCAAATTCTTTAATAAGTTCAAGAATGTAAGCTTTGTATGCTTTCATGGTGGTGTCTTTATCATCAAAGATACCATTGGCTTGATTCACTATCAATTGGGAGTCGCTATAGATTTTAAGTTTGGACAAATCATAGTATTAAGCTAGTTTAATCCTATGAATTAGTGCTTTATACTTGACCATGTTGTTGGTCATTGGTTAAGTGAAATTAATAGCTTTAAGAATATGAGCTTCACTAGGAGATATAAGCATTATTCCATATCCACATATTTTCTTGGAAGAAGCAACATCCACTCTTAGTATTCAAGTTTGTAATATCTAAAAAATCAGCCCTTTGATCAAGGTAATAGTAATCATCATTAAATTTTGGTCCATATTCTAATATTTCATTAGTTAGAATCTCACTTATGTCTTTATCATTTCCTAGTGGTGGTGGGTCACCAAAAAGAAAGGTTTTTCCATCATGTTGGTGATATGGCAAAGTATCTTCATACACCTTCTCACATTCCCTAAAAGCTTGGTAATATTGAGTAGAATATGTGTATGTAAAAGGGTTTATACATGGAGTCTCATCTATATCATCATTTAAGAAATATTCGCCAAGTCCTAGTTCGACCACTCCAATGAAATGATTGTTGTTTTGATTTCCTTGAGATATATTTTGTTGATCGAAAGTCGTTACCACTTGCTTATAAAATGGTTTCCTAGGTATAATCATATATTTAGATTTTCATTTGATAGGGATCAATAACTCCTTGAAATCCAACCTAAAGAAGCCCCCAAACTTAGCTCTAAAAGTCCTAGATAAGAGCACACCATATGTCGGTGTCATGTCAACTACTAGGATATCTTTATAACATGTAAATGTAGGGTATTTCTTAAGTTGTACCTTTGTTTCTTTTAATAACCCTACCATAGGTACATTAGATCCATCGAGTTGAATCACACTTTTTGTTTGTGGTATCATTTGTGCTCCTAAGGCATTACAAATGTCAAGAGCCATGACACTAATAGTTGCACCAAAATCCATTAAACGGTTATGGACATTCTTTCATAAAATAATCAAAGTGGTTAAGAAAGGGGGGTGGTCCTTCTTGCTAGACATGGAATTATTCATGTTTTGTACTAATAGTGTGTTAGTACTTTCTGCAAAGTGAACTTTCTTTTCGAGAATTGGGGATTTTTCTCTTTGGGCTTCGGCTGTATGAACCATATCCCAAATCACTTCTTTCATTTTGTTGAAGTGTAGGAGGTCATACATTGAAATATTGGCTTTAACTCTTTTTAGGTCCTCAACCAAATCATAATTCTTATGTTCATCCTTGGCTTCTTGTTGAGATGGGGCTCTTCTAAGTATAGAAGGGGGGTTTGATCATTGTGGAGTAGTTACTTGGGATGACCCAGATTGGTTGTTTGCATTGTTTTGACTAGGAACTCTTCTGTTTGGAGGTGTATAGGAATTGTTCCTAGTTTCTTGCTGTGTAGCATTCATAATGTCACTAAGTTTGTGGTAGCGAGTGTTGTGTGGGTTAGGGTCACCTACCATAACTTGTTCTAATGAGGAAACCTCTTCATTTTTTGTCTCATGAGGTACATTAAGAACCATGATAGGGGTTTTTCCATTTTGTTGCCCTTGGATATTTTCACCATACAATGCCAAGAATTGAGGACAAGTCTTTTCGAAATGTTGCCTCGTATTATGAAGATGACAATAATCATCATTGATTTATGCACTTGGTTTTTCTGGTTGTATAGGGCCTTTGTTATTATTTCTCTTTTTCTCAACCACTTCATTGAATAGTTTTTGTAGTGAAGTGAGTATTTGAGTCATCTGATCTTGAGTTTGGGTTGGTGGTTCAACAAAATTTGATGTCCCATTTGGATTTATAATGGATTGGATCAAGGCTTTTGACTGGTCATCATTCAAACTAGTGTTGGATGGTAAGAATGAAGAGGACATGGGGCCTTGAGAGTAATTACTTAAAGGTTGAGTTGGTTGAAAGGGAGAAAGAGTATGAGGCATAACATTAGATGCTTGAAAAGTTGGTACGCGAGTGGGTTTGATTGCAAAGGGTTGCTAACACTCATCATCCCAAATTGGGTTTGGATACTGTTCATAAGGGTTATTTGCTCTAATTCCATAGTTTTAGACATTACACCTTATATTTCTATTATGGCCTTGTAGTATGTTAACTTTCTTATTTTAAGCAAAATTCAAGGTTTCTTGCTAACCTGCAAGTACATATGTTATGTACCTTACCTGCACTTAGAACATGTGAGTTGTATGCAACTCACATGTGCACAAACTTAAAAAAAAAACATGTTTTTACAAGTGTGAGAAACTACAATCCACATGTTTGGAGGGGCACTAGTTGGAAAAAACTTATGTGTTGTGAAAGTGTAACTGGAATTCCTTTATAGCACATACCAGAAACTCATTTTATTAGTGCAGGGAGATGTAGTCTGTTGGATTCATCTACAGTGCAACTCACAGGTGATTGTATTGCGGAACATAACCAAGAATTTACAAATGCATGAGAATCCAACCCACACGTCTCAATAAAGATTTTTTACTACGAGGGTATGAGGACTGCATACCCTTGTAGTTTTTTAAATTTCATATTTTGACTAAATGGAGAGACCAAATATTACCAGCTTAAATGGCGAATTATTTTCTTAACTATAGAAATGAAGAATGCAATCAATATTTTACTTAGTTACAATAAGGTTATTTCATTGTTTTGGCATCTTTGGAATAATTTATTTTGAAAAAATAAATAATACGCAATGTAGAAATGGCCAAACTCTTTAACTTTAATTACAAAGAACCATAATGTTCTATACAGAAACAAGACACCAAATGATAAGCAAACATGTCAAATAGTCAAGTAAGAGCTTATCAATTATGATAATAGCCATAAAATTATTCATGGTAAACAAAAAGAGAGAGTCAAGAATGACTATTTAGTGCCCTTGGCATGGATATCCTTTTCCATTGCTTCTGCAATTACCATCTTCATAAAATTTACCTCAATAACTATGTCATCAATTGGCTTAGTAGGATTATCTCCCTTGTAAGATAGATTTGATGAGACTAACTCTACTACATGCTCTGGTGTGTTGATGGTTATCAACTCTAGACTAGGATGTCGTCCATCAACTCCCCTAATGTAGCAATTGAAAATGTTGGTGGCTGGAACACCAAGAGGTTACCAAGTGAACAGTTTAACCTTGGATCTGTGCAAGGGCCGTGCTGGAGAAAAATGGAAGTGGGATACCCTAAATGGTCTGGTTGATCAGATAGGGACTTAATCGGTGTATCTTAACCGTAGATAAATGCTTGTTTTAGAAGCGAGACACGTGAGATAAACCAATGATCAATAAATGCAAGATGGAGAAAATAATGCAAAACAATGATTATAATGAGGAAATAGCAAAACAAACTTGGGTGAGAAAATGCACCACCCCAAGGTCGTGGATTTAGTTCTTTACCTTGTTTGAAATGTGTACAATAGTTTATGCAACATTAGAGGGACACTGCTTACACCGAACGGTATAGTCATAGTTCTTCTAATTGCCGATCTATTTGCCAAGATGCCAAAATGCTTGACCAGCAAAGGGATGTTTAGAGCCAACTAGAGAGCTCAAAGGTAACTAGAATGCTCAAGAAAAATGCCAACTATGCCTTCTAAAAGTCAACTTAAAAGCTAATTGCATGCCAAAAGCCAATCAAGCCAACTGCTCTTGCCAACCAATTTTTTTATGCTAACAACCCAAATATTTTTCCAACCTCCCAAGTGTTGTTTGCTGGTGTATTTATAGGACCAAGAGCAGGAGAGAAATGTGGTTTGGCTACCATGGGTCTTGGACCCCACAAGATGCCATCATGTCCATAGCATGTGGGTGTGCAATGCTAGATGTGAACTTTGTTATACTTTGACCATACTGTCGGAACTACATGTGCCGAGATCTAGTGTGCTAACTATGTGAGCAAAAATGGAGCTTATGCTCCGGGACTACATCTTCCCTACCTTTACAAGCAGGGTCAAGCAGAGGAACAATGTTTTGGGGGCTAACCTAGGGGATGCAAAATAGAGTGAAATTGCTGATCTTGCTAAGGAGATGCCAAAGTGAGAAAAATTGTTGTCAAAAAGTTCTAGGGCTACCTAAAGATGTCTTGATGCTTCTGTACCAGTGTTGCATTTACTCATGCTGTTGAACACATTGGTGTAGCGTAAGTAGCTACTTGCTTGCTATGCTGTGCTACACTACGTAGCGTAGCATAGTGTAGCTACTGGTCTTGACTGAAATCTGTGTTGGAGCTAAAGAGCATTTGTTTGCAACTTTCTTCCTTCATGCCGGAGAGCTTTTGAACTCGCTGAACTCATGTTTGAAACACTTGCTACGTTTGCATCATTGCTACATTGTGCTACACTATGTAGCATAGCATAGTGTAGCAGCTAGCATATCATGCATCCTTGTTTAATTCACCAATTTCTAGGAAGAAACTTTGTTCAAGGCCCGGGGACTAAGTCGGGCAGGAAGTCTTGAAGGTTGAAATCTTGTCGAGTGCAATTTTCTAGTTAGAATCACTTGGCAAGATGGGCCTTTCTACTTTTCCTTTGCTACACTATGCTACGCTATGTAGCGTAGCATAGCATAGCATCTTACGTTGATGACTTATTTTGCAATCATTCTGTCACTTAGCACTTGGTCACTTGAGCAACTATCTTTCAAAGCTTGCTATGCTACATATTGTAGTGTAGCGTAGAAGAATTATTCACTAGAAAACCTGCTGAATTGTTTTTCTCATCACAAACACTTTCAGCAACTCCCAGCATAGTTTTTGGGTAGACCGTCAACCAGGCCAATTGTCTAGTTGGGTAGGCCAGAGAATCTAGAAGGCCTGTCAACTCTAGAGATAGAAAACTTGCTGGACTAGATAGTCCATCCTCAATGCCTACATTTTCTTGTTAAGTTGTCATGATGCTGCACTTGTGGAAGTCCTTGCCTAAATTTCAAGACTTTGCTGAAGCATGAGGGTTTTGAAATTTTATGGTGTTTCACTGGCCCCTCTTTGTTGACATCTAGAGGATCCACCTAATATACATCGACAAAGAATATGAAACACCAGGAAGAATAAGTCACCAACATCACTCTCTGGTGGTTGCTCAAATGTATCTTTGCTATGCTTGGGAGTAATAAAATAGTTATGCAGGGGAAAGGGGAAAGGGTGGACTTGAGGGGATAGGTTCAGGCAAAGGAAAGATGAAATGTAGCATGGTCCCTCATTGGAGTGCTTGTGAGGGAATTAGCATGTGTGAATATCTTTCTTTGGATGGCTTTTGACCTCTTTTTGGAATGCTTGGATAGGGTCATTGTAAAATAGCTAGTGTGCCATTTGCTTTGGGCACACGCTCTTTTTTTTTAGCTCTTTTTCATTATGCTTTTGTGCTTTTCTTTTGCTATTTAGCCATGTTCATTTGCAAAAAACCTTGTTATTGCAGGATAGGTGTTTCCTCCCTGGGATGAGTTGTGTTACATCCATGTGGGATTTTGACCTACCTACAGATGCTTCCCATTTGGCAAGTTGTGTTACACTCATCATAGACTTTGGGGTTGAGCATATGGAAGGGCTTTACACGCATGAAGAAAGCTTGTAAAAGAGATGTGAAAAGGGAAACTGCAGGTGTGAGAACTGAGATGACGAAGGTTTAAAAGGAGGGGTAGGATGTGCACTCCCAAGAAGCTAAGCTAGTCAGAGCAATCACCTCGAAACGATGTGATGTCCTGTCCTCCTTGCGAAATGCATCTCTGACCGACGCCATCTCGGCCTGTATCCTGCAAGCACAACAAAAAGTAGGCTAGAGATGTAACCATGAAACACGGTTAGGAAAAGGTCTTACTTGCTTTAGACACTGCCAAAGTGACAGGCATTGTTGCTAAGGCATGCGACATCCAAAGCATGAGGCCAGTAGCAGGCTGAAGGAGCTGGCACCAAGGTGGCTAGGAGTTGTGTAGATGTGAGTGCATAGGAGTCCCCACCCAAGGAAAAAATCATGCAGTTCAACTATAAGGTGTGAGGCCCAACAGCTGAACATTTTTTGAGCTTGAATGATGGCAGGGGCTGGAGGGTAGCAACCTTGTGGCTAGGCCACAATAGTGCTTGAACTCCAATAGTAGGTGCTGGCAATGGAAGCTATTGCCAAGGTGATGGGTCGTGGTAGCGGTAGCTTCGGAAGGTCAGCAAGATGTCAAACAACATCTCTAGAGGATAAGCAAGATGCCAGGGGTAGCAGTGTTGCATATGTTCCATAGGGTATTCTTTTTTCATCATGAACTATGTTCTGGAACTGCAACACCCCACCCTGCGTCGGCACTGTGTAGGCTCACTTGTTCAAGTGGTGGCAGATGTAAGTTGGGAACATTGTGTAGTGAACCTAGTTTAAGGTCCTAGTAGACCATCTGATGTACTGGTTAAGGTCCCAGTAGATTGCAATGTGCTAGTTTAAGGTCCCATCAGATCATTGTGCTAGTTTATCATCGTAGTGGATGGTGGATGTGCTAGTTTATCGTCATAGCGGATGATGGATGTGCTAGTTTATCATCGTAGCAAACCGTTTGTGCTAGTTTAACATCATAGCGGATCTTCTATGCCAATTTATAGTCATGGTGGACTATCTGTGCCATTTTATAGTCATGGAAGATAATGGATACTAGTTTATAGTCATAGCAGACTATGGATGCCTGTGTGCTTACCTTGCTTCTGCATTAGACGTAGTATAACTTCAAGTATAAGTAGTTCACAGGATTTGCAAACTCTATGCCATCCATGTCTACTAGCTTGAAGGCTCCATTCTAGTAGGTTTTTGTGACTATGAATGGACCGTCCTGATTTGCCAAAAACTTGTCTGCATGTTCACACACAGCTTTGAGGACTAGGTCCCCCTTTTTAATTGGCCGTCAATGTAGGTCTGCATGATGCTTTTGTCACTTCTTGTCTTGATACCATTCGATGCGACCTAGTGTTTGTACATGCTCTTCCTCTAGGGAGTCGAGGTCAATGATCCTTGACTCGTTGTTCTGGGCTTCATTTACGATGCTTGAAAGGATCATCCACAGTGATGGTACCTGCAATTCAAGAGGTAACACAGCTTCAACTCCATAGACTAAGCTATAGGGAGTCTTACCTGTAGTCGTCCTGCACGTCGTACGGTAGGCCCATAGTACATAGAGGATTTTCTCATTCCATTACCTCTTGCTATTGCTAAGAATTCTTTTAAGCAAGTTGATGATGACCATGTCTGTTGCTTTTTCTTAACCGTTAGCTTGTGGGTAATATGGTGATGAGAAAGATTTCTTAATGCCAAGGTTGCTACAAAAGGTTCTGGTTTCCGCACTACTAAACTATGGTCCACTGTCTATCACAATAGTCATGGGAAGACCAAACCTCATTACAATGTTCAAGATGAAGTGGCAAACCTATTGAGATGTAGTTTTCTAAATGGAATAGCCTTTGCCCACTTTGTAAAGTACTCAGTTGCAGTAATTATGAAGCTATGCCTTGTGGAAGACTTAGGTGTTATGGGTCCTATGATATCTAGTCCCTATCATTGGAATGCCAACGTGATCTGCATAGGGTGCAACTTAGTAGGTGACATGTGTATAAGATTTTCTTGTCGTTGGCACGTGTCACATGTCTTAACTCTAGCAAAAAAATCTCGTTCCATGCAAGTCTAGTAATACCCCAAGCATCTAATCTTAGCTACCACGGCCTTGGGAGCTATGTGTCCTCCACATAGTCCTTCATGGACCTTGCTAACGATTTTCTATGCCTCCTCCCCACCAACACAAGTTAGCAGTATTCCATCAAAGGAGCACTTACATAAGGTATTTTCTCCTACAAGGACATACTATCGTGCTTGCTTTTAGATTGCATCCCTTTGGGTGGATGTCAAGCTGTGTAGGGGTTCACCATGTTGCAGGTAGGCTTTCATGTTAGCATACCACTCTTGGATGTTGGTAGCACTAACGAATGCCACGTGTACTACTTGGGTGATAGGGTCCGTGCATTTTGTTATTGAAGCAGGTAAAGTTGCAAACAAGTGTGAAAGCGCGTTCAATGCTAGCATAGCTAAGGCATCGACTATGGTGTTTTCGCTGCATGGCACATGCTAGATGTCTACCATAGTGAACTGTTTTAACAAGTTTTTTGCCAAATCACAGAAAGGCTATAAATGCAAAGCTTTACAGGCATAGAATTCAGTGATTTGATTGACAACAAGTTGAGAATCACCTTGGATTTCCAAATATTGAATTTTTAATTGTTGGGCTGCTAGGACGCCCCTAAGGAGTCCTTCGTACTCAACTACATTTTTCGTACAAAGGAACATGAAGTGGTAGGCAAAACGTTGAATGTCCCCTGAGGGGAACGTAATGATGACGGCTACATTACCACCTTGCGTGGTTGAGGCACCGTTGAAATGCAATGACACAAGGTTGATGTTGCCAACATGTTCATCACAAAATTCAGGTTCTATGGTCGCTTAATCATCAACGGTTGAGGTTGCAAGCTGCGTAGCTATCGCTTGTCCTTTCGTTGACGATTGGGCCACATAGTGTAAATCGAATTTCATTGTTATTGCTTTCTATCAGGCTATCCTACTACTTTCATATAATTTTTTCGTGATAGCCCAAAGTAAGTTGCTTTTGCATATAATGTTCACTTGGCTACGGAACAGGTAGTGTCTCCACTTTTTTAGCGTAAACACTAAAGTGAGACAATTCCTTTCCACTTCATTGTATTTGGCTTCATATGCAATTAATGCATGGCTCAAGTAATAGATTGGGATTTCAGAGCCATCTTTTCTTTTTTGGCATAATAGTGCTATGATAGATGTGTCCAAGGTGGCAAGGTAGATGTAGAAAGGCTTATCACTCTATGGTGGGTAAACAGTTGGGAGGTGTAAAAGCTCTTTCTTTAAGTCGTCAAAGCTTGTTGACATTGGGTTGTCCACTCGAAGTTAACCCCCTTCTTTAGTAAGTGTTGCATGGGGTGTAACTTGTTACTCAACCTTGCTATAAACCTTATGATGAACTATATTCTACCTTGCAACCCCTGCAATTCTTTAAGGTTAGTAGGGGTTGCTAGGTTAACGATGGACTTAACTTTGTCAGGGTCCACTTGTATTCCAGCCTCTGATACTACAAACCCTAGCATGCATTTGATTTTTACACTGAAAACACACTTCTTTGGATTAAGATGCAAGTCATGCCTATGACAACACTTAAGGACTACTTCTAGATCTATGGGATGATCAATAGCCATCTTAGACTTGACTGCTATGTCATAAACATAATCATTGAGTCTCTCTAGGAGGTAGTCGCTAAATATGTAGGTCATGGCTCATTGATAGGTTGCTCTAGTATTCTTTAAATCAAAGGGCATCATAGTGTAACAAAAATTTCCCTAGGGGGTCATGAACATAGTTGTCAACTAATGCTCTAGGTTGAAACGAATTTGATTGTAACCCAAGAACCCATCCATAAAGGATAATAATGCATGACCAGCCATAGTGTCAATAAGATGGTCAATACTTGGCAACGGGAAATCATCTTTAATCATTGCTTTGTTCAGATCTCGGAAGTCTATACAAATTTGTATACCTCCCATTTTCTTAGAGACTACAATGATGTTTGATACCCATTTCGAGTAATCGACTGCATGAATGAAGCCTACTTGGTATAACTTGGAAATTTTGTCACGTAAGACTAGTGCAATTTCTGGTTTAATTTTTCAAGCCTTTTGTTTAACTAATTAAACACATGGGTCCAATACAATGTTATGTTGTATTAGCCGTGGGTCCAAACCCGGCATGTCATTGTAAGACCATGCAAATACTTTGATGTTGTCTTGAAGGACTATGGATACATCCTTTTGCATTTGTTCATCTAGAAGGGAACTTAGTTTTAGTATTTTTATTTTCCCCTTGGATGTCTTTACTGATACTTCAATGAGAGGGTCCTCGATCACATCCCCAGCCTCTAAGTCTAAGGCTTGGACCAAATGTTCAAGCCAATCTAGGGACATTTCCAGGGACTCTACAGTGTTATCAGTAGATGAATCCTAGTTTATCGACTCTAAGTTCAGATATCTTGCAAGCTTGCCATGAGGACCTATCAAGGTTAAAGATGAGTGTAGATCACGCTACATGGCCATCTTGTTCAACCTATCACAATAAGAAGAAGCCCAGTCAAGTGATACCTATTTGTAGCTATGGCACATAATAGTAAATATTTGCAAAGTAATAATGAAACATGTAATGATTGTCAAATGTTTGGCCAAGGTCATAAATTACCAGTTTAAGGTCTTGGTAGACCATAATATTGCAAGACCTAGTTCTAAAATACAAAATGGATGCTAAAGCTGCTAGTTTAAGGTCATGGTAGACCATTAACAGGTGGAGATTGGAAACTAAGTTTTACTAATTTAAGATCTTTTCAGACCGTTAATAGGTTGTAAAGGGCAAGGCTACTAGTTTAAGGTCTTTGCAGACCATTAATAGGTTGGTGGATAAGGTTACTAGTTTAAGGTCTTTACGAACCATTAATAGGTTTTGTGAAATGTCACTAGTTTAAGGTCTTTGCAAACCATGAACCGGTAGGCTTTGTAAAATGTTACTAGTTTAAGATCTTTGCAGACAGTTAATAGGTTTTGTAAAACATCACTATTTTAAGATCTTTGCGGACCGTTAACAGGTTTTGTAAAACGTCACTAGTTTAAGGTCTTTGCAGACTGTGGGGTGCAAGCTTCATACAGGTAGGTTGCTAATTTAAGATGGGACAAAATTTTCTATTGGGCCCACCTATTTGCAAATAAGAATGCTATGCTATCGCAAGTTTTCAACACAAATGTGCTACACTACATGGGGCATCCCACATTACTTGGGGTGCGAAAATGGCAAGTTTTTTTCACTACATCAACTATAAATACGGGTTTACCCTTGGTAAAATTTTCGTTTTCGTTGTCAGAGCATAGAGCCCACATCTAGAGTATAGTGTGATCGTGCTAAGAGAAAGTGAAACGGTGTAGCGTAGCAATTGGCAGCATTTTTGAGTGAAGCAATGGCACCTAAAGGTGAACGTAAGCACCAAGGGCTCACTAAGGTGGACGAAGTCAAGGGCACTTTGGGGCACCTGACTCAGGTGCGTGTTGAAGTGCAAGAGGAGACTCCATTTGGTTGGTAAGTTGTTATGTTGCCTTTGTTGTTCAGACTTCTGCAATTGTTATTGTTGAAATCTGCATCCTTTGCCACTTGTTTTGGTTGTTGTTTTGGCCACTACGCTATCGTTATTGCCAGTTGGCCACAATGGTTGTACGGATGCTACACCATAGTTGCATGCGGTATCGCCTTGACCGTCATTGTTGCAACTACCTTGTCACTGGGGTTTAGGCGAGTCTGGATAGCTAGCGCATAGCTAGCGTAGCGCGCCTCCCTCAGGAGAGTTTGGCCGTCTGTGCGATTTGACAAATGTAACACGTGTTTACTGTAGTACAACGAAAATTATCTTATACAACCAAATTATGGTTGGGACGGCTGTAGAGTAGTGAACTCTTACTTGTCTGCATTTTTTAATGTTTTTATTACGATATGACAGTACATCGTAAGGTCTTTTGGTTTATCACATTATTACGCTATTGAATCTGCAATATCGTTATGTTGCTAAATTCATCTTTTGTTGAGTTTGCCATATTGCTATGCTTGTCATAGTGATGTGTTAATTACGTCGTTGTATTGTTGTGTATCTGTCTGTTGCTATTCATTCATATCATTACGTGTCATCTAAGCATTGTTTCATTATGTGAGGTTTGATGGCCATGCTATGCTGCGAGGCTTGCTTTGTTTTTTTTTTGTTTTTATTGTGTATTTTTTTATTTTTTTATTTTCTTTTTTGCAACTACGAAATCATGCTACGCTATATGCAATGAACATGCAATGCTACGCTATACGTGATCAGAGGGTTACGCTATGCTACGTGTAAACTTTGCTCACACATAGTGCTAACATTTGGTTCTTTGTTGCGCAGGATCATGTTGAAGCCCATCCTGATTACCCTAGAGATTGTAAGAGTCTTGTGCTGCCTTAGTGAACTGGTGGCCAATGTCCCTCCTTCCCATGCATGTGTGGAGCAGTAGGCAGTCTGGTTCTAAGAGGGTGCATGAGACTTCTTACAATTCCTCCTCCTACATTTTAGTGTGATTTTTTGGTCACACTTGTCAACAAAGATAGTAGCTGCAACCACAGAGATCCTATTTCCTGGGGCAAACTAGGGAATTCTGAAATTTTTGACTGATGGGTCAATCAAGGGTGAGTAGGCAGAAGGTTCCAACCAGCACCCAAAAATCTTAAGATTTTTAAGTTGGATCTAGAAGATGCCTAAGTATAAGTGCTATCACTTATACAACACATTGTTTGTTGCTCGTCACATGAGAACCTACTTTCAGAACCCACCTGGAAACATTTACTATGCCGGTGGGTGAGTTCTACGAAGGTATTTTGTTGAGTTGTGTAATTAGTGCTACACTAGACATAGGTGTTAATAGTGTAAATATGCTTATTTTTGACAGGTTTTTTATCGGCAAGAGTGGTCTCCATGGTGACACAGACACCTTGGCGTTGGCATAGATGGCCCTGCGGGAGTTTTCCTCTACTGGGAATGTGTGCACCAGTGTAATAGGCCAATTTGGGGGAGAGTTCAAAACCTACCCAACTTAGTATTTCAAATTTTATGGGAAGTGTAAAGAAGTCGGTTGGTTGGATAGGGAATGGGCATCCCTTAGCCCGCTCACCATTGAAGACGTGTTGGTGGATCTCCCACCATTTCCCATGCTATTTAAACTTAGTAACCTAAAGTGTGAATTCACTATTACATGTTTGAGTGATGTTTACCTTTTGTGAACCCTTTCTTTTTTTTGTTTTTATTTTTTTTATTTTTTGTGAACCGTTTTAGTGACGAAGAAATCCTAGGAGGTGACTGTAATGATCTCTGGGCGCAACGACACCAACCTCCTTTTTAAGTATGGGGAGGTGGAGGAGACTTAGTGTTGGCTCTGCAATGGGGCACCAACCACACTTGTCCATAACCTTTAGAAGGTTGGGTTTATGGATTTATTTTTGGTTGTTAACTCGAATGTCCCACTTGTTGAGATGCTTTTCCTAGCTGACTCCTTCTTTGAAAAAGGAGACTGCTACCGCATGTGTGTTCACGGTGTGTGAGTGGTGTTTGACGTCAACGACCAATTCTTCATGGATCTTTTCGTTGTCCCTTCTGATGGTCTCTCTATGGGAGAAAAATCTAAGAGAGATGCAAACCATTAGAGGGACATTGAGGAGTGGCTAGGGATGGAAAAGGAGAGAAAGGGAATCTACATTAAGAAGGTCAAGCTATGGGTGGCCAAAATAGTTTACCCTATCTTCCATGCTCGATCCTTCCCCAAGCTGCTCTCCCAAGGAAAACTCATTGGAACTAAGCAAGCTTGGATAATGATGGACATCATGGAAGAGGGGACCCGTTACAATTGGGCAAAACACCTTTGCAAAGGCATGCAGACTGAAATGGTCAAGCTTTGCGTGAAGCCTGAGTCCCATTTCAACGTGCATCACACCTTCTTTTTAGCCTGCCTACGACATTTTATGGAATTCTTGGTAGTCTGCAAGAATGGGTTCTAGGTACTACAAGATCGTAACCAGATTTCCAAATCATGGATCTGCCAAGTCTTCCGTACAACCCGATCTTAGGACCTCTTAGAAGCTATTGGGGATTCATTTTTGATGTTGACTAGGGATCGGGTGGCACGCAACTTTCGTGCCTAGGACAACTTGTGAGAGGTCCTCCCAACTACTACTGGGAGTTTGACAAGGGGGGAATACCTCATTGCAGAGATAGTGACGACCAAATTATAGCACAAGAGGTCTCTTCTGATTGAAGAACCTCCTCGCACATATGAAGGAAGAGGGAAGAAGCTGTGACTCAAACTTCGCAGAGTGCAACCTCCAATTGGTAAGTTTTTTTTTTTGCTAACATTCACTACGCTGTGTTATGCTAGGTAGTGTAGCACAGCATAGTAGCTACTTTTAGTTGATGCTATCTTCTTACTACTATTATGTTTCATTAGCTGAGGAAGAAGAAGAAGAAGGGGAAGAAGAGGTAGTGGCCCCTACAACAGGGGTGACTGGCATAAATGAGGAGGATGCTTCAGCTACAAAGGAGGGGGCCCCGATCAATGAGGAAGAGGCCCTTGCTACAGAAGAAGGGGTCTTGGTTGGTGAGAAGGAGGTATCTGCTAATGAAGAGGAGGCCCTTGCTGATGAGGAAAGGGGCCCAACTAATGAGGAAGAGATTCTTGGTAATCAGGAAGAGGTCCTTGTCGATGACCCTTTTGCAGAGAGAAGTTCTGTACTGGAGGGGCACATGAGCATCGAGGATGCTACTATGCTACTGGGTCAGCTAGAAGGAGAGGGGCTTCATTTGGACGCTGGTGAGTTTAACTAGATATTTGATAGTGTGTCGATGGGTGACCCCCTTGCTATCACCCTTGAGGGTTTGCTAGGTAGGAGCTTTACACTATCATTTATGCTATTCATCAACCCTATAATGATTCTCTTAACTTTAGCTAACACATTTTACTATGCAGCTAACACTTCTGTTGATACCTCCAGCCCGTCCTCAATCTGCCTGTGACCATGAATCAAGACCCTCGACAAATTTACTTTCATGGAGGGGGTGGTCAATGACATGATTGACCGTTTGAAGTGGGTTAACTTGGAAGTGGGTAAGTCATAATTACTATGATAGAATCTTTAAAATGTTGTTATTTCACTATGCCACTATCACTAATGCCTTTGTATATGCGGTTGGTAGCCTCTCGTCTCAAGTGGAACCCTAAATGAGATGTTGAGGTCAACGTCGTGCTTGCATTCCCACTGGAGGTGATCAAAGTACCTTGTCACATATATTATGAGGCAAGTCAATGTGCCTTGTACTTGGCACGCTCCTTGTGGGAATGTAGGCGTGTGAACAAAGACCTCTGGAAATGAGTACAGAGACTTGAGAAGGAGAAGGCCAACCTGACTGCCGAGGTGGGAGATCTCCATTCCAGGAATGAATTCTTGTTGGCCCGAGACACCAAAAATGGTAGTTGGCACACAATTGTCATTAACTACACAAGGTACTGAACAGTCATGTGGTGTAACAATGAGGCCACTCATGAGATAATAGAACAGTGCATGCAAATGGACCTGTTAGCCTAGAAGAACCAAGACTAGAAAGATTACAGTGCTAAGGTTTACGAGTGGGGGCAAGCACAGAAAAATCATAAGCATATGTATAAGCTAGAACATGCCACCTACCATAACCTATACAGGGATGCCTCAGTAAAATTACATACTTATGAGGTATTTTATTGGCACTTCTTGGGCTTACAACAAATTCATGTAATAGGTGGCAGTGAGCGAATCACCCAAGAGGGAAGTGACCCTTCCTGCGGGTGAGACCACCATTGTCACCTTTTCTCTAGGACCCCCAAGATGGACATCCATAGAGAAGGAGAAAGTTGCAATAAGCGTTGATTTAGGTGACATGAATTGGGCTAATATCATGGAAGAGGAGGTCTTACAATGCCTCGCGGTAGGCTTGGATTGGATACCCCCTGAAACAGATGCGGGGTTGTCTCTGGTTAGTTACTTTTTGGCGTAGTGATGGTTTTTTTTATTCGAGTTTTTTTATTGTGACTTTAGCTAACTATTTCATTTTTCCTGTGGTGTAGAATCCAGATGAAAATACAAGACTTGATGAGGTGGGGGACAATAAAGCAGGCCAATGGTCATAGCGTAGCAGCCGACCATTTTATTTGAATTGAAAGAATGTTACAAAAATTATTAATTTGTGAAAGAAAAAATGAAATATGAAAAGATTGATTTTGCTTATGTGTTAATTTTTTGTACTTATTTTTATTTTATTTTATTCCTTTTTATTTATGAATTGAATTCGTTAGGAGCATCTAGTTTTAGTTTTAGGCCATTTCAGGCCATTGCTAGTTTTAGGCCATTTCGGGCCATTGCTAGTTTTAGGCCATTTTAGGCCATTGCTAGTTTTAAGCCATTCCGGTCTATCACTAGTTTTAGGCCATTTTGGGCCTTTGCTAGTTTAAGGCCATTTCAGGCCATTGGCCAATGGTAAAGGAAAATTTTGCTAGTTTTAGGCCTTAGCGGGTTATGGTGTAATGTAAACGGTAGATGTAATGTGATTGGTTTAAAGAATGAATTAAAAACTTAGTGTAGATGAGTAAATTTGAAGCAAAGATGGAGCAAATGCATAACGAGAGTTAATTGGATGAGCAGTGGAGTTGTTACGCTACATGAGTAACGATCATCCTCGCAACTACCTTCTAACCCATCGTGTGTTTGGTGATGCATAAGACCTAGAAGCTTTGTTGTGGTATTCTTCTACATCATCATCTACCACTTGAAAAGGCAATTTGGCCCATGCAGTTTCATTTTCTGAGCCGGTGTCTTATGTCAGCTCTTTTGTCAAGCAATTGGCTTCGCTGAAGATAGGTGTTTCATTCTCAGAGATTATGACCTCTGAACCTTGCTCCATATCGACATTGTTTATCACCTGGGTTGTCAGTTCATCATCATGGATTACCACCTCCCTACCCATGTAAGGTAAGTGGATTTCCTAATGTATGGGTGAAGAGATGGCCCTGAGTTGGGCTAACCACAACCTCCCCAAGATTAGGTTAAACCCAGGCATCTCTTCTACCACGATAAATGTTGCATTTGTGGGAAATTGTTCCTCTACCACGAAATCAATGTGGATAGTTCTTTTCACCACTACCCATGCTCCGTTGAATGACTTTAGACATGACATTGTCGTGGGTTTGATTTGGTCCACCAAACCCAATTTTTCCACTATGGGAAACGGGATGGCATTTGTAGCAGCCCCATCATCAACGTGTACTCTTTAGATCTTGTGTTGACTAACCTGAATTGTGATGAACAGGGATGCTATCATCGCCTAACCTTTTTCAAGGTCATCCTTAATGGACTCGTCATGGAATGTCAACTGAGATGACAATGGTTCTTCAGGCGTAATAGGGAGCATAACCACATGGATTGCTTTCTCCTTTGCTGGCATGTTTTCTTCAACAGGTATGGACATTAACATGTGAACCAAGGCCTCGTGGTGTGCAGTAGAGGTCATTACCAAATCGTATAGGCTCAAGGTTATGTTCTTCTCTTTTAGAGCCTGTTTGACTTAAGTAAGGGCATCTAGGAGGTCTCATCCACTTTCTGATTGCTTACCGCCCTTCTCCTCCTCCATTCATCCTAGAAGATGAATTTCTCAAGGAGCAGCAGTTTTAGATTTTGGGCTAGACCTTTTCAAGCGAGATGGTGATGATTGTACATATGTAGCAGTGTTAAATTTTGGTGATGAGGCGGGCATAGATGTAGAGGATGAAGGGGTAGGTTTGGAAGGACCTGGGGCAGTACATTCCTTGGACGTTTTGTCTGTCAAATGCTCTTCCCGTTTTCTTGAATAGGAAGGTTGTGATGTCATCTTATGTTGGCTTTATGGGATGGGGGTAGTTGAGTGTTTTGGCCCCCTAATGACAAATGGTATGTGTGGTGTTAATGCAGGCAGTGGTGTAGTTTTGAGTATGAAGGGTGCAGGGGTGGATGTTTGAGGAGGAACTTTGAGGATAAATGATTGCTGTAGTGTCACTTTTGTGACTGTTGGTGTTGCTACACTATGTTGAGGTATATGAACCACAAATGGCTGCTGTGGCAATTTCGGATTACTATCTACGCCAATCGTGTTGATAACGTACCCTGCGTCATTAGCATTGAGGGGGTCTTTGTAAACATGCATGGATTGATTCTAAGGGTAGATAAGATTGCTTTTGTCTAGCACCAAATTCCCTTGATCAATCATCCCTTGAATTCCATCTTTTAAGGCTAGACAGTAATCTGTATTGTGACCACAAAGTTGGTGGTAATCACAAAACTGTTCTATCCTGAAGTTCTTAGGAACTGGCGGCTCATTGGGCATAGCCAAAGAGGGCTTCCTAAGGAGCTCACAGTACTGCTGATGTTGTTTAGTTGCTTCCTCTGACATCCGCTTATGTTGGATGTACCCATCCCCTAACAAAATCTTTAGAATTTCTAAAGGCTTGACAAGTAGAGGTGTGTACTTGGAATGATCTTTATGCTTGAAGTTAGGTTTAGCAAGGGTGGGTACCTTTGGTGCTGACATGGAAGGTTGGGTAACATTACTTGGGCTAGGCACGAGGTTAGTTGTTGTTGCAGCTACTTTCTTGTTATTGTTACTATTGTTGTTCTTTGCCTTGTTTGCCAAGGCGGCGACTGTTGCTTTTCTAGCTTTGCCCTTATCTTTTTCTTTCTTAGTATATGCATTCTTGTATGTGACATAGGAAGGGTCTTTGCTAGCCTTGGCTACGTCTTGGATGCTCTTTATCTAGGCAAAAGCTTGGATTTGATAAAATCATTTACTATCCCCTTAAAGATGGCCAGCAAATGGGCCTCCGCGATAGGTTCATGGATCTCATTCAAGGTGGCACTCCACCGCTATATAAATCGTTGCACAAACTCTAGCAGGTCTTGCTTAACACCCATTAACTAATCTAGTGTGACTTCAGGTTTCAAGTCATACTTGAAGCAGGTCCCGAACTTGGTCAGTAGCTCCTCCAATGTTGAGATGGAGGAGCGCAAGAGCACGTGGGAGCACACAGTACCATTCTAAAGCTTTACCTATCAGAGACATAGCAAAGACACGAATAATGGTATGCGGCCAATTTTTCAGCAATAAAGACTCTAATCTAAACGTGACCAAATGTGCATTGGGATCGCCCTCCCCGTTGTATTTTGTGAAGTGGGGAAGAGGCATCCCAGGGGGTAATACAACCATGGAAACTATTGCGCTAATGGGATCATCATGGTAGAAATCCATGACCTGCACCATGTCAAAACCAATGGCTTTGAGGTGTTTAACCTCTTCAATAAGGGTCTAGATAAGTTGAAACACTTGATCCAGAACTGGAGAAAATGTAGATGGTTGTGAGGTTGCAGGGGCAACCATCATTTGTGGCGTAGTAAGGGTAGTAGCCTGGCTCATAGGGGGGCTATTGGGGCTACCATTGCAAATGGTGTTATTTGTGAGGTCCACCACCTTGGGGGTGCCGCTGTTGGGGCGATGACCACTAGTTGTGCTGTAGGGTTAATCATTTGTAGGATTGATGGAATGGGCCATAGTCCTACACTTGGTTGTGATACCTGTGGGACATGGTATGCTTGGTGGTAAGGGTAATGTAACATCTGGTGGGGCTGTGAAGTAGGGAGTGAAGTGGCTGGGGTCCACCATGTGGTTGGGACTGGACCTGCAGCTGATGATGGAATAGGTGTAGATGATGGAATGGAAGTGGAAGCTCCATGCAGTTATGAGGCAAACGCGGTGTGTACATAGGGTAGCATAGCCATGACTGATGCTTGATACAAGGATGGGACAAAATGAGGACGGAGAGTGCCTGGGTATGAAACTAAGGGAGGCACATGCTAATACGTCGAGGGTGTAGGATGGTTGCCCATGGCTAATGAAAGTGTAGATTAAGGTGAATTCATGATAATCACAAAGGAAGTCATCATAAAAAGTAGCTTTGACTAGAAGTTCGTAGTGGGAGGGATGGTCGTAGGATAAGTCTGGTCATCCCCCTTAGACTGGGAGTCCAAATCTTCCTATCCATCCTGAAACACTTCATCATAATGGAATATCGCGTCCCACTCCCTAGGCTTACTGACTCGTAGTAGTTGATCGAAGATCCATTGATACATCTTTGTCAAGGGGGATGGCAACATTAGGGTTAGGGACAAACACCCTCCCGCTCTGATAGAGGAACTCGAAAATGCATTTGTGCTCGATTTCTTGGCGATCCAAGGGTAGATCTGCTTGGATCTTGATGCGAATAAAGTCATAATGCTCTATGTCTTTTGCCAAGAACTCGGGTGATAAATGTCAAATCCTAAGGGACTAACATGGTGCCATCACCAAGCTAGGTGGCCGCTTAGCACCCATGGTGCTCTGAGCCAAGAAAGGAGCCTCAAGGTTTGAGGTGGAAATAGTGACTATTTTTGCATGGTAAAAGGGGAGATAGCAAACTAGAGACAAAGAAATCAATGGGAGATGGGAGGCTTTTCATCTTGTCGAGTTCCAAAGGAATAATCATTGCGACCAATCTGCACCACACGATGTGTAAACAACCACAAAAGGGTGTCATGTTTATGCTAGTGTGTGATGGGGTACAGAGAGCGTGCAGGACTACCTATAAGATGCAGAAAAAAGGAACCAAAGGCCCTCCTTCTAACACCATAAACTACAACAACCAAAAACATTGGTGGCTAGAACACTAAGAGGTTTCTAGGCAAACATTTTAACCTGGATCCGTGCCAGGGCTGTGCTAGAGAAAAATGCAAGCGGGGTGCCCTGAATGATCTGGTCGATTAGACAAGGACTTAATCAGTGTATCTTAACCTTACGTAAATGTTTGTTTTAGAAGTGAGATGCATGAGATAAACTGATGATCAATAAATGCAAGATGGAAAAAATAATGCAAAACAACAATTATAATGAGGAAATAGCAAAACAATCTTGGGTGAGAAAATGCACCACCCCAAGGTCGTGAATTTAGTTGTTTGCCTTGTTTGAAAGGTGTACAACAGGTTATGCAATGCTAGAGGGACACTGCTTACACCAAATAGTATAGTCACGGTTCTTCTGCTTGCCGATCTATTTGCTAAGATGCTAAAATGCTTGACTGCAAAGGGATGTTTGGAGCCAACCAAAGAGCTCAAAGGCAACTAGAATGCTTAAGAAAAATGCCAACTATGCCTTCTAAAAGCCAACTACAAAAAAAGCCAACTGCATGCCAAAAGCCAACCAAGCCAACTGCTCTTGCCAACCAATTTTTTTATGCTAACAACAAAAAATTTTTGCCAACCTCCCGAGGATTTTTTGTCATGGTATTTATAGGGCTAGGAGCAGGAGAGAAATGTGGCCTGCCTGCCACATGTCCTAGACCCCACAAGATGCCATCATGTCTATAGCGTGTGGGTGTGTAATGCTAGATGTGAACTTTGTTACACTATGACCATATCGTCAAAACTGCATGTGCCAAGATCCAATGTACTAACTATGTGAGCAAAAATGGAGCTTATGCTTTGAGACTACATCTTCCTTGCCTTGACAAGTAGGGTCAAGCATAGGAACAATGTTTTGGGGGCTAACTAGGGGGATGCGAAGTGGAGTGAAACTGCTGATCTTGCTAAGGAGATGCTAAAGTGAGAAAAATTACTATCAAAAAGTTCTAGAGCTACCTGAAGAAGTCTTGATGCTTCCGTACCAATGTTGCATTTACTCACACTGTTGAACACATTGGTGTAGCATAAGTAGCTAGTTGCTTGCTACGCTACATAGTGTAGCATAGCGTAGCTACTGGTCTTGACTGAAATTTGCATTAGAGCTGAAGAGCATTTGTTTGCAACTTTCGTCCTTCATGCCAGAGAACTTTTGAACTTGCTAAACTCATGTTTGAAACACTTGTTGCTTTTGCATTGTTGCTATGCTATGCTACGCTATGTAGCATAGCACAGCATAGTGGGTAGCATATCGTGCATCCTTGTTTAATTTGCCAATTTCTAGGAAGAAACTTTGTTCAAGGCCCGGGGACTAAGTGGGGCGGGAAGTCTTGAAGGCCAAAATCTTGTCGAGTGCAACTTTTTGGTTAGAATCACTCTGCAAGACCGGCCTTTCTACTTTGCCTTTACTAAGTTGTGCTACACTACATAGTGTAGCATAGCATAGCATCTTGCATTGATGACTTATTTTGCAATCATTCTGTCACTTAGCACTTGGTCGCTTGAGCAGCTATCTTTTGAAGCTTGCTATGCTACATAGTGTAGCGTAGTGTAGCAGACTTCTTCACTAGAAAAATTGAAGAAATGTTTTTCTCATTCCAAAAAATTTTGGAAACTCCTAGCATAGTTTTTG
This sequence comes from Gnetum montanum, assembly GCA_015680685.1. Classification (NCBI taxonomy): domain Eukaryota; kingdom Viridiplantae; phylum Streptophyta; class Gnetopsida; order Gnetales; family Gnetaceae; genus Gnetum; species Gnetum montanum. The sequence continues at coordinate 343,910 of MNCI01038068.1, read as the reverse complement.
GGTAGACTGTCAGCTGGGTCAATTGTCTAGTTGGGCAGGCCGGAGAGTCCAGCGGGCCTATCAACTCTAGAGATAGAAAACTTGCCAGACTGGACAGTCCATCCTCAATGCCTACATTTTCCTGTTAAGCTGTCATGACGTTGAACTTGTGGAAGTCCTTGCCTAAATTTTAAGACTCTGCTGAAGCATGAGGGTCTTGAAATTTTATGGTGTTTTACCTAAACTATTATCACTATGCATTACCCTAAATTGCTGAAATGTATAAGTGGCTACAGTTTCATAGTTGATGGCAAGATGGATCTGTCTCTTCTTCACGCAGCCAAAACATTTGAGACTCAAATGCATCAATCCTTGAGACAAGACCATCTATGTGTGTGTTCATCCTAGCCTCCATTACCTCCAACTATTGAAAAATACCAACCCCATCTTCAAATTGCTATTGTTGTAGTGGTCGAACATGGATAGCTTGGAGTTGATCACCCTTATCATAAAACTCATTCCATCCTACCTTGCCACCATCCCCTAGCACTCGAGAATCAGGGAGCCATACCAAATCATTGAAACAATTCTTAAGGACCCATTGTGTATAGAATGCATAGCCCAATTGAGGCAATTGGTCCTCATTGAAGATTTGCACTGTCTTCACATAATGATTAGAGATTGAAATTTTCCAATGCCTAAAAAGAGCTGATGTGACTGATGGAAATAAAATGATTCTTACATCCCTAGTTAGGAATTACATCCAACTCATTAGAGTGTGGGGGTAGTTGAGGGAACAATCTGTCTCCAAATCAAGTAGTATCATACATGCAAAGGACATGATGTGCATGTGATGAGTCACAATAAGGAGGTTGGTGTGAATAGCCCTCATAAGAACTCTTTGTTCAAGGAAGAATTTCTTGTAAGGACAACTTGTCTCATCTAACTCCACTTTAGGAATCATGAAATGTAACTATGTTTTTTTATTTGTTGTGGCAGTAGTGAAAAATTTTCTACCTACACTAATGGCCATATGAAGTACGTCCACCAAGATGTCCTCTGTTAGTTGATACCCAAACTCACCAATGCAGACAACACCAGATGATCCTGCACCTCAAATATGCGAGATGTAGAAGCAATGTGCCTCCTCTTCATAATATTTGGATCCACCACCCATGATGAACTAAAGCTAATGTTCAATGAGCTTGGCATGCATCTTTGGCCACACTAGCTATAACACTGAATTGATGTCCTTAGGACTTTGTATCAGGGCTTTTTTGAACTTCACCTCATGACACTGATGTTCCTCTTATGCATGTTGCTCATGGATGCTACAAATATCTTCTTGCTTGCTATGAGCATCTTGTGTAATAGCCTAGGAGCGAACTTGCTAGTGCCCCTGGGTATGCCTATTGGCCTCTTGCCCTTACAGTGTGCTAGACTTTCTTTGGTAGGTTGGTTGTGTACTACCTCTCTGTGAAGACAAAATGTAAAGCATAAAAAATAAAAATAATTAAAAATCATCTAAAAATAAATATACATCTAAGCTATTAGCCTAGCTGTTGCCATATGTTAAATGCTCAAAATAAATAATTGTAATGCTACATCTAGTGTCTTGTTTACAACCACTAACCGATTAACATATATGCCTAACTTTTATATTTCTTCAATGTACTTAGTAGTACTTGCCAACTTTATATAGTCCTACTTAATGAACAAATTCAACCAAAAAAACCCAAGCCCTCATTAAACAACAAGGTAATTATTTCCTTTGCATATAAAAGAAAATTGCAAATTGCAACCATGAGAAAGTTGCCTTAGTCTTTAGATTAGCCATTAAGAATTGCATCTGATTATTATACTCATGATGAGATGCTAAAGTTCTAAAAACCCAACAAAAAAAAGTTTCAAGAAAGGGGTAGAAGCTTGAAGACTATGAGTTCTTTAGGAAGGTAGACCATCTAATGTTATGTATGTGGAGGAGGAAGAGTCTATTATATTTGACATAGATGATGAATATCTTTACAATTCATTGGAGATGTATAGGAAAGTAACACTAAAAAAACATAAGGGAGCTAGCAGACCTAGATGGATGAAGTGGCAAGTGGATCCTCCTACTCCAACTATATCCCTTCGCATTTTCACAAGAAAGAAAGTGATGTGCAATTGGGCATAGTAGTCATGCATGTTGTTGATTGTGAGATTTATTTGGTAGCACTCATGCTACTAATTCTTTTTTTCTTTGATCATTCATTTCAATTGGAAACATATGTTTTTGTTATGCATGCTGCTATATGAACCATTGTGTTGTAAATTCACTATGCACTATGCACTAGCATCAGTTTCATCGATTCTATGCTACATTATGCATTGATGTATTGTTTTAGGTTGACCATTCATTTATTAAGGATGTTAAAATTGATGAAGTAATCCTCATGGGACATAGATCTAGTAATGTATATAGTATTAATAATTGTGAATTGAGTAACTATAATTTGAAGAGTTTAATTAGTAATAAGAAGACAATTGGTTGTAACATAGAAGAATAGACCACTTATTTCTTTGAAAGCCTAAGCTATCAAAAAATAGATCATTGAAGGACTATCCCAAATTCAATCCAATAAGGATGGGGTATGTGAAACATGCTAAAAAAATAAGCATAAATCCATATCCTTTATGAAACTTTACTGAAATATTCAAATAGAAAGTGGTACTTTATCAAGAAGATTAGAAGTGATCATGGAGGTTAATTTAACATTATTAGTTTCATTAAGTGTTTTAATAATGAAGGTATTAAGCATTAAATCTTAGTTCTTAAAACACCATGAAAAAATGGAGTTACTTAATACAAGAACTAGGTGTTTTAAGAAATGGCAAGAACCCTGTTCCATGAGTAAAATTTGCCAAAAACATTTTGGGGAGAAGCTAGAATGATAACCTACTATGTTTTAAATTTGATTCTTATTAGATTTGACATCATAAAGACACCATCTAAGATTTATTATGGTAATAAATCCATGAAAAATTACTTAATAGTTTTTATTTGTAAATGCTTTTTTTTTTTGAAAAGCAAATATAAATTAAGATAATTTGTCAATAAAGTTGAAGGTTTTTTCCTTGGTTATTTAGTCATAAGAAATGCTTATAGAGTGTATAACAAATGCATCCTAATAGTTGAGGAAGTGGCTAATGACATTTCTAACAAGACAGAATCTAAGTTAATTTGGAAATTTCTAAGAAGATGATAATGAACAAATGGTATAAATTATGTAATTGTGTATCAATAATGTAAGTGAAAAATTCTTACTATGTTTGAAACTTGAGAAAACAATCCCTAGCACAACATATTGCTCATTACAAAAATCATTGTTCGTAAACTGAGCATGAACTATATTAATACCTAAAACAAAAGAGATGCATGAAATTTTAACATATTTCATACAACCCTAGCCATCATTGTTTCTCCTTATAGACATTCAAATCTTTGAACAATGTATCGACTAACACATGTTACCAAATTGTTGGCACATTTTGACCATTTCATGGAGTAGAAACCGACACATCGTTCCACAAGAAAAAGCTCAAAACGGATTCTGTGATCCTGGACTCCATTAAAGGACTATTGAATCAAGAGCTAAACTAGAAGGCCATTACTTGAACCCTAGCAGATCTAAACCTGGCACATAACTTCTGCAAGGTCTTGGATCTTCATGACGAGGCTGTGGTGTCATACAACCAGATGCTAGATGGAAAACTAGCTTCATGCTTAGGGAGGGACATACCCAAGGTTAGCTGCAACGCACTAGCTCTCTTCTTCTTTCGCCTCCGAGAATAAGTAGATGGCTGCCAATAGATGGAAGCAGAGGGGAAAGTTGTAGATCACTACTTTGGTTGATCGAGGTTGGTAATAGACGTGGGATGTTTGTTTCCCCAAGAAAATAGATGAAAAAACTTGTAGGTCAAGGCGGACATCGTGACAACGGTCTCTTCAGTTGAGGGGAATTCTCCTTTGGTTAG
>MNCI01038068.1:259022-321384 GCA_015680685.1 Gnetum montanum | reverse complement strand
TCGCAACAGCACACACACATACTCACATTAACTACTGAGTCTATTTGGAGGCATCTGGGCCTTGGTGTTTCCAGAGACCAGCAAGCACCTAAATCCTGTTCGAGGACATTCATTGGCAGTCACGTCCCGAACAGTCGCCAACAGGATGTCTTTTGGTGGCTACGGTGCATTCCAAACTTGCTATAAATGGTAACTATGCTAAGGATTATAATTGTTGTAACCTATAAATTGACACCAATTTGTCATCAATCATGATAGTGATGTGCATACCCCAAAAATAGCCAATTCTACCTTATAAAAACCCAATGTAGGTTCTTCATTCTAGTTCCAACTTTTGGAGAAAAAAGGTATTTTTACATTTTCATAGACAAAGAATCCTTTACAACATTGCAAATTATTTGGCTATAAAACTAGTACTACACTTGACAAAAATACTTCTAATTAGTACCATTGCATCAAAAGTGAAATACCAATTGTGAACCCATTATTGATTCTAGTGAAAACCAATGGGAAGTTATTGAAAACTAGAGTTGGAAAGGATCTAGATTGTGAAGTTGATGTGGAACATAGCCTACCCTCTCCAATAGACTTCAAGCTCCTGCAAGCAACTTCTAGTGCTCTTAGCATAGAAATTGTGCTTTGTGAACCTTATTCTTTATTTTCCATTTCAATAAAGCTATAGTTCATGTTGTGTAAATTTAGTTTACGTTTTCATTTAGGTGACCATTTTCATTTTGGATCTACAACTTCAATTTCATTCCGTTTATGTTTTCATTTTCAATTTTGATTTCATTTACGTTTATGTTTTCATTGTCATTTCCATTTACACTTTTGTAAGTCTATGGGTGGTTGACAAGACCATCTAAGGTACCTTGAATCTCGTTTCCAGAGGCCCTTGGGATTTGAGGTTAAAACTATCCAACACCTAGGATATTCGATTTTCATTCCAACAACCAAATTTTCTAGGTCCAATAGTTTTCTGGCACTAGAAGAAGTGTCTTTGCTCAAATTTTTGGTCATAAATCCTCTTTCAATTTTTTCTAACATCAAGTTTGCCACATTTTCAACTCTTTTTCCAATTCAATTATTCCATGAAAACCAATGTTTGCTATCTAAAACCTTTCTGACAAACCTTAGCATAGTTGTAGTAATTGTGTTGGGTTTTTTCATTATATTTTCATAATAGCTACTTGATTCCTTGGAATTAGTGTGGTACAAGTCAAAACCTGATTCTATTTGGGAAGGTTTATTCCATTTAGGAAGTTCTATTTCATTTGGAAAGTTTTGTTTCATTTAGGAGGTTCTATTCATTTTGGGAAGCTTTGTTCTATTTAGGAAGGTTTATTTAGTCTGGGAAGGTCAATTCCATTAAGAAAGCTTGTTTCCATTGGGAAAGCCCAATTCTATTGTAGGAAAACCATGTTTTACCATTTTCACCACTTAGCAATAGTTTCCCATTGCATTTTTCATTTTTGGTCAACTACGTTAGTGAATTATCCCCCATATTACATTTTTACTAAAAATAGTAAAAAATAAATAAAACAACATTTTTAACTATGTCATTCAACTAATCAATTGTTCTACCCTTCAACTTCATTGACAATGGGTCGAACCAACAAGCTTTGAGGGTATATGACCCCAAGGACCCTATCATGATTGAGTGTAGATAGTTCTTAAGGCTTAGAGGATGAAGTCTTGATTTCTTGGTCATAAATGAAGATCACTACAACTTCATTTATGCCAAGATTCAAGTTAGCATGTTGATTTCATGCATGAAAGCAAAATCCAAGAGGGAGTTCAAACTAATACTCGCAATGGGAAGGAGTATATTCCTTTTCCATATGACCAAATATCCCTCAACGAAATCCATGCATGCATCCTATCTCACTTAATTGAGATGGATGAGGTGGGTAGCAAGGCTAGCTTAGAAGAGTAGCAAGAGAAGGAGGATGAGTTGGAGGTGAAATCAAAACATGAGAACATTCTAGGTGTGCTCTTCCAACAAGCCACCCTTAAGGCCAAAATGCCCACTTCTACCCCTCTTGCCTCTTCCACTAGTCAAATGCCCTAATCCTCCACCCCTTCTTACCTGACCATGTTTAGGCCCACACTAGTCATAGTTGCACACTAAACATAATTGGCGCCACAGTCTACAACATTCCATTTCTCCATTCCATTCACTACCTAGCCTTAGTGAGTGTGATCATTGTTGGTGATGGTTACCACCATCAATCCTCTAACCACTTAGATGGGACCCACCACAAGACCCGAAGTAACCCAAGGATCACACACCCCTTTCATCCCATTTGTGCCTTAGATACTAGCAAAAACATCATTTTCTTTGTTTGGCTTGCCTACTACCATGATGACACAAGCTCTTCCTTCAGTACCACAACTAATAGTGAGGCCACAGGCCTTTTAACAACCATTGTAGCCTTTTGTACAAACCCCACAATTGACAAGGGCATCCCAAAAAGCCCTTTGTCATTAGGGTATCCCAACCTATTACAACCAAGTCCATCGACATAACTAAACAATGATCCCCCATGGTGGCTAATGCAATAGCTTCTTCCTCTAAGCCAATCAATAATAATAGGAAATCACCAAGTAAGAAAATAGAAGAAGCACACATAAAAGCCTTAGAACAAGGATGATAAGCAAGCCAAGGCATGAAATGAAGTGGCCCCACCAAAGCCCACTCCCATTTCATTTGTTCCCATGACCTTTACAACCTAGGTTGCTTCAACCAGTGAATCATGAGGGGAACCCAAACCTTAAGAGAAAAGGAAAGAAGAGGTTGAAATAAGCCAAACATGAAGTTCATATTTTGGGACACATGGATGAAGTCATAAATAATAAACCTACAACCAAAAACAAAGACTTCCTCAACATGATAGAATAGGTCAAGAAGTCTCTAAAATAGAAAAAATACAACCTTGAGTCTGTATGACCTTATCATGACTTTTCTTGCACATCGTGAAGCATTAGTCAAGATTTTAACCTCCATCCCGATTAGCGAGGACATCCTCGCTAGTGAAGAATCCATCCATGTAGTGATGGTACCTTCTTTACCTAGGGGAGTAAGACGAACATCACTAGTGTTTCATGATAACAAAATCAAGACAAACCCCCAAAATAGTAAGGTAACCAAGGCATCCTTCTTCATAACAATATAGGTTAGAAAATATAAATTTCATAGGATGCATGTTGAAGATGGAACAGTAATAAATGTTATACCTTATACCATCATTGAGCAGTTAGGCTTGATAGAACAGATGCAACACACATCAACATTAATCCTTAAATCCTTCAATGGATCATGAGTTGCTATTAAAGGTTCTATCTCTTTAGATTTCATGGTAGGGGAATAGTTCCCCACAACAACAAACTTCTTGCTGGTAGAGGAAACACGAGGATTCAACCTCATCCTGGGAAGACCTTGGCTAGCTCAATTACGAGCTGTGTCTTCACCTATTCACTAAGAAATTCACCTACCTTATGAGGGAGGCGAAATAATCACTCACAATGATAGTGCAATCCCTTTAGTGGTTAATAATGTTGATGTAGAACAATGGTTCAAGGTGGAGTTTTAGGAAGAAACTCCTATCATTGGCCACAAAATCAAAGAGGTGGATAGAGCAAAGGAGGCTAAAAAAAACAACAATGAATGCATTGATGTATCATGGGGAGAGCTCCCCTTCAACATTATCAGTGAAGGAGATGGAAAATACAAGCTTGTGCAAAATAGATCATACACATTTTCTAATCTCTTGAAGATTAGGAAACACTTGCACAAGTGAAGTATGCCCCCTATCCTTCCTCTACCCTACGTTCTTATAACCTTATAACCATGTGTATTTATAGCCTATTAGTATAGTTTACATTTTTCTTGTTTATGCCATTTTATTTGCCTTATGTTAAACATTCTTTTGCCTATAGCCTAAGAGTTTACCTTTGTTTGCACTTTCATTTATTAAAACCTTTTCTTTCCTTCTTTCTTTTTAGCATGACTTAAACATGGAAAACCTCATAAAAATTTAAAACTAGAAAATCCATAGAAATTTTAAAACCCAAAAAATATGTTCTCTTTTGCAAGTCGTACGACCCACCATGGCCTTAAACTAGAAAAATACCACATGGATTGCCATGGCCTAAAAGTGGGAAGCAACCTTATAACTCATTTTCATTCTAGTTTACAACCTTGTTACCTAGCCATTTAAACCTTTTTATTATGTTATGACACTATAAATAGTTTAGCCAATGTAGCATCAAAACATAGATTACAACATGAAACTGCAATAAAACCAAGATAATAGAACAATATGACCAAAACTAAAATTAAAATAGCTATAACATAATAACTATAGCCACATAATGTGACAAAAATGTCTAAATAATAAACTATCAAACAATAAACTATCTCCAACTGAATAACTAACTAATAATAGCAATACTACATCAAAATAGATTAAATCAACTTAAAATAATTGAAACTGGTAGTCATGACAAAGGTAAATGATAGTATTAGGAGGCATCTAGATGAGGAGTTGGAAGATCATTTTCACCCTTGCTACTAGGGCTATAGATATTGCCTAGTGCCTATGACATGACAACACAAAATCTATTAGTAACAAATGCCCATCAGACCAAAATTAATAGCTTAAAACATTATAAAACCAAAATTAAAACAAGAAAACCTAAGATAGTTCTGGAGCGACATGTTCTGCAGGGAAGTTCTAAAGACTAGCCTTTAGATGATGGAATTGATCTTTAGTCACGTTGGCCTTGTCAACATCCCCAAGATTAATACCTGTGGGGACATTCCTCTTGTTGACATCACTCCATGTGGATGGCTCATGTAAAAACATGGTGGTAGTTACCTTTCTTGAGGTAGTAGTGATTTGGTGAGTCGGGGAGTTGGCTATAATCATGCTATTCACAAACATCTTATAGGTGTCCTTCGCATTAATCCCTATCATAAACAACTTTAGCCACCATAATTCTGTAAAATCCTCCTATAGCCATTAGAGGTAGGCATCCCACTCGACCTTGTACATCCTCTTGTGATTCTTGTGTTCGACCACACTTAAGGACCCAAATGCAATAATCCTTCCACTCACCAATCTTGTAGTTTATCAAACATATCTAAAGCTTTTTTTTGCTACCTCTCTAGCAAGGGTAACCTTGCCATGGATTGCATTCCAATAGTAGGTCCAAGTTATCTCCTTTGTGGGTAAGGAATCCCTGTTGGTCACTTTGGCCTCCAAAAACTCCTTGCGATCTCTGATATCCTTTATCTTCTCCTTCAACTCCTTGTTCTCCCTCCTTAATGCCACAACTTATTCTCATATGAGCTCATTTGAGCATTTATATTCCCACAAAGATTTGACACATGAGAGTGCACATCTAGTGGCACCCTCATATAACTTACATGAGACATTTTCTACATTATGAGGTAAGGCAGGTAATGCGATAACCTCTACAGGCCAGTTAGGATCCCATCTCAATTTAGGAATTGTAACCAACATAAAATAATAAAATCCAACAAATAAGACTAGTTAATTATTGAAAATGAAAGATAATAAAAACTACATGACCATAAAATCACATGAAAATGAAAAGCATGTAAACAATAAAGGCAAAATGGGTTAGAACTCCTACCAACTTCAGGAGCTATTTGCTACAACTAGCTAATTATGTCTTCAGCTATGCCTTGCATGAATTTAAACTTATTAGGGGTATCCACCCATGGTTGCATGTGGAAGGTGGAGGTGGAAGCTTTGGCCTGAGGCTCTTGGGCTATAACAAGCATAGTAAGCAAATCAAAAACTATGACCAAAGTCAAGCATGAAAAAATGAAGAATAATATATATAACATATAAAGCTAAAAATCATAAGTACCTAAGAGGCCATCAGATGAGAGGGTAGGGGGTTTACCAAGCTGTGGATCCCCAAACAAGGCATCAAAGTTGTTTAAGGAGGAATGGGATAAACCCTCATTCTCATGGTGTTGCAATGTCTTATCCTTATAATGTTGCAACACCTTCTCTTCTTGATGTTGCAATGCCTCCTCCTCTTAGTGCCATATTTCCACTTCAACCACTATTGCTGCTACCATGGTTTCTTGTTCTTGTTGCTTGCCTACAAAAACAACAATTGTAAAACATAGAAAAAATTAACACATTTTTCCTAATACAAAACTATTGAATCAACTTAAAATCATAACTTTGAAACAAATTAACAAAAATAATAATAAATCCAATGGAATATACCTTGCATATCATGTTGTACTCCTCAAAGCTTAATGATTAGCCTTTTCTTCAATGGCTTCTCGATCACTAGTGTTATTTTATGCACCAAAGGCCTTTTAAGTTTTGCTCTAGCTGAACCTTCAACTTTGGCAAGCAACATTTTGGCCTTTTTAATGTTTCCATGATCAACATGGGACTCTCTCCCCATGCTTTCAAGGGATGCATAGCATCTACCATCAATCCCCTTGGTGGTAATGAACAGTGATTCACCAATAGCTTTTAGTAGATCCTAGGCATGCATGATTGAAACAAGGTGCTTTACCCATCAGTTGGTAAGTTGGAATGGGTCTTAATTCATCCATTGCCCATCCTTCCTTACCATAAGTAACTCAGTGAATCTTTGTAGATAGGCTATGAAAAGTGCAAAATGTACATGACACTTCATCTTGAGATTCTCCTTGAGCTTTAAGATTTTCCATTACAACCTAGAAACCAAATGAGTAGCCCAATTGAATTGAGCACCCTCTATGGAGACCTACTTCATGGTCTCTGCTTATTCCACACCTAAGATCTTCCCCTAAAATACCAACTCAGGAAACATATGGGATCAAAATAAGGGGTACATCTCCCTAACCTCTACAGATTGGAACTAGCTTTGAGAGATTCTCTTACTATTTTGATGAGTGTTTAACCACTCTTTCAATTCCTCCCAATGGTCAACTTCCCTCCTTACATTGGTGATAATTGGCGTGCCATCATTTGGGACATCAAGAGGTCACTAAAGGTGGATTCATTGACATCCAAGTTCATAGTTGCACTGTGAACATGAGTGACAAACTCCCTAACTCTACTAAAGGAGTCAATGATGTTCAACATATCTGCAATGGAAATGATTAGGCTTAGGACCATGAAGAGATTAAGCAAGCTGGCATGAATGATCCTCACTTAAAAATCCTTAGATGCCTCATTGGCTAACCAGTGTTGCATGGGTTCCACCTCACTGAACTTAAGGATCAAGGTCTCCTTAGTACATCCTAAAGTAATAACTATGACTTTAGTTGATGGAGTAACATTTGTGACATAATGAAAAATGACCCGTTAGTCTTGATGTAGGTGCATTATGTAAAACAAAATGTAACAAATATAGCCAAGTTAAAACAAAACTAATACAACCATTCAAACAACCAAAACAAAAATAACTCAATAACTATGTAGCTAGGAAAACATTGATGTAAACATAGCCAAAATCAAAAAACAAAAACACTCACTTGCCTATATGATGTAGACATCTTAGGAGCTCTAGGAGATGGCTTCACTTCTACATCAGGAGATGTGTTCTCCTACCAACTATCTATCGTCCCATTAGCTAGACATCTCCTATAGGCCTTAGGGTGGCATTTGATGCAACTATTAATGTCACCTGTTAATTGTTCCATTACCAAAAGCCTCACATTTGGACTTTTGGTAAACACCTCTAACATTGTGTGGGCTAGGAGTAAAAGATTATCACCTTTGATTAATCCTTGCTCATTCACCCTATACTTGTAGATAAGTGAAACAACAAAAATCATTATAACTTAAATATGTAACAAAAGAAAAATAATCGTAAACTAAACATAGCAACCATACTTATCCCTCTATGAGGTAGATAGTGCCTAGAGGGTTTTGAAATAATGTATGGAAATGATGGCCAATAATCAAGGTATTGTCCATGTTGTATTGGTTGAATTTGAGCATCTCCAAAATTTTTGATAATTTACAAGTGCCCACAGTGGTCATGTCATCATTAGTTTTACCCTCTACATGGACCTTGAGATCATCAACCATGAACTTGATGATCATGCTAGAGGAACTAGGCAAAAGGGTTTTCAATATTGCTACTGCTATCTTAGATGCCAAGTGTGACCAAACTATCACACTAAAATTTTGAAGTAGGTAGGTAAGGAACTCCTTGGCCCCTAGCCTAAATCACATAATGCAATGTCCTAACTCCATATCAGGGAGTGGAGTGTTTGGCCCTAGTAGGTGTATGCAACATAAAATCCCCACCAACTCTATGACTACCAAGATGGGTTTTAAGAAGGCCTTGCACCAAAATAACAACACAACTATTACGACCATGCATAAGCCAAAACCAAAACATCACAATACAAACACTAAAATACCAATAAATACTATAGTGCATGACCTTTTTAGCCTTTATAACCGTTCAACATAGAAAACAATACTAAGGAAAAATTCAAAGCATGATCCAAGTCTACAACCAAAATTCAATCACAATTTACATTGCACACCAAAATGGCTATGGGAGATTGCTCAAAAAAAATCAAAAAAATTTTAAATTAATCCAAAATATCTCTAGACCTTCCTAACATCTTAGGTAATCCTTAAGATCATGGGACGTTGATGGGAAAAAATTTCCAAAGTCTCAACGTTGCCCATTTTCACAGAGGGTAAATACGTAATAACTTCAAAATCATGATTTCGTGCAACCTTACGGAAATGATCATAAAAAATTAACCACTCATCGAAACTCAATGATTCCATATCCATTGGAATCATAAAACCATGAACTATAATATCATAATATGAAAATATAAAAAATATTAACCAATGTTTCAAAAATAATTACAAAATTGACCTAATCGTAGCTATCATAGTCAAAACCCATTTTTGGGTTAGATAATGAAAACACTCGTCAAAAACAAACCGTTCATTTAAATCTAATGATTCTGCATCTGTTGGGATCCTTTAATCATAAAATAAACATCCATAGGAAAAAAATTTAAAACTCATAACCTTTTACTATACAAAAAATACCAAACTTATACAAAAAACATGGCCAAATTCAGAAAACCACTTAACATAGCCTTATGGAAACAATCATAAAAAATTAAACGTAAGGTGAAACTAAGTGGTTCAAAATTTTAGTTGACCACTTAATATAGCCTTATGGAAACAATCATAGAAAATTGACTGTAAGGTGAAACTAAGTGGTTCAAAATTTTAGTTGACCACTTAACATAGCCTTATGGAAACAATCATAGAAAATTAACTGTAAGGTGAAACTAAGTGGTTCAAAATTTTAGTTGACCAAAAAATAGTAGAAAATGACCCTATAGACTTGAAAAAATTAAAAACATAGCTATTTACTTAGGAAAAAATTCACAAGTGGTGTTTCTTTTTTGGGTGGTAAAGGCATAAGACCCATGGAATTCATGGGAAATAGCATTTGTTCTATGATAAAAATAAAACCCAAAGCCCAAGTAACACTAAAAATGAATAAACATGACCTAAATCTACGATGGAAGTTTCACAAAATTCCAAAATAACTAATACAAAATCCTAGATCTGAAAAGTGAAATACATGATAGAAACCCAAGGAATGGAATAGATGGGATAAATGGGAAAACAGAATAGACTGTGTATCTAGGATAGACTGTAGGAATACCTTTTCTAATCCTAAGCTAGGGAAGGTGTGAGAGGCCATGGATAGCTACGTCTACCTCCTCCAATGCAAGGTTCTTCATGGGTGCCTTCTTCTTCATCATACTACAAAAGACTACCTTAGAGAATACTAGTAAATCTTTTGATTTCGGTAGCACTGTGATGACTATGTTGACACCTAAGGTAGAGAAGGCTATAACTACACTAGGCTTGATTGTAGTGGTTATAACAGAGTTCTTAACTTCAGTACAGTAGTTAGGGATGGCAAATGACAATGATTATGCAAGATTTGCCAAGAAAACCAAACCTTAAACCTAGGCACCTACATGAAAACCCTAGTTTCAATCTACCACTCCTACTTCACTTGTTGATGGAATTAGCAACTAGGGATTACACTAGGTTGTGAGAATCTTTTCCATCAAAACTTACTAAATCTATGTGGACCCACTAGATGCTCAACAAATAACCTAGGAATACCATGAATACTCTCAAAATTTTGGTTTTTAAGGCTTGACTACGCTGAGTCTTGGACACATGGAAACCTTGGAATAAGTGCCATATCCAATCCATCCTTCAAAACCCAAGTCCTAGTCCTCTATCCATGTTGGACAAAACCTCATAACCAAGCTAGGAAGGTAAGTATTAACAATTTTGATAACTGAACTGCAATTGCAAAATTCATTTGAAAATTGGGCATCCCATGTAACTACGTTAGCCTAGAGGTGGACTACATTGGCCAATGTAGTCCATGATGGTATAAGACCATTCTTAGTCCATAAAACATCTAATTAACTCCAAACCTTCGTGCCATCTTCCCAAAACATGGTCAGAACTCCCAACAGCCTTGAAACTAGATCAAACTCATCAAAATTTGCAAAAACTAGTTAACATTGATGAATACGCTGGGAAAACCTAATGACTAGGCTAGCCCAATGTAGTCATAAGGTTTATGAAAAGAATTAACCATGAAAACTATCATACACCTTCAAAACTTCACTTTCAATCCTTCACACCTCCCTAGGATCCCCAATGACCTCAAATTGTTGACCAATCAACTAAAAACCTTGAAAAAGTTACATGAAAGTACATTTCCCAAGTCTGACTATGCTAGGCTAGCATAGTCATAGTAGGTACCTATGTAGTCCACTTAGGACCTTCAAACGAAGCATTTCCAAGCACAAATTCTACTTTGCTTAATGATAATGTTCATAACAATTAAGATTTAAAAACTCTCCTAGCCATAAAAAATATAAGTTTTTCATCAAAAGATCATATATACAAAATCAAAATGTATCCAGGTTTAAAATCTTAAACACAAAATGGTCTTACTACCAAAGATAGCTAAATAACATAGAAGGATCAAACCACTAATCCTTCTTCTTCCTCCATTTATTCTTGAAAATGTGGGGGTTTGGCTCCCTCATTATCATCCCTAATCTTTGGGTGGATGTTCTTCTTAATCTCTTCTACCTACTTGTCCAAAGCTATAAGGGTAGAGCTCACACTCTCTAGCATGCTCAAGACCTTTCACTAAGTGGACTTCACCTCCTATAATTGAGCTCTCATCTCCTCCTAGAGTTCTTGAAACTCACTAGCTTGAGATGCAAATGAGGAGCTTGAGCCATTAAATTTCTTAACAAAAGCACTAACGTTAGTATAGATTTTAAGAGATCATGTGATACGCAAAGTTTGAATTCTCATTATATTTTAGAGCCTTCATGACCTAAAGAGTTAGGCTTAAAAGATAAGTGATATGCATAAATGATAAGACATTGGTGACAATCATCCTAGCCATTACACAATGCTCGAGGTGTAGGTTCTTAAAGTAGAACCCTTAGGTTTGCATCCTTGTAGAGTTTGACTCTCCTATGAACTAGTGGAAAAGATCATACTTTTCCTATGATAGCCTTGAGCTTTAAGTTGACCTCTCTACTTGCAAGAAGGCTAAACAACTCTTATAGTTGTGCTGCTATAATTTTTACCATAGTTTTTTTCACGAAGAAACTAGGTAATGCACAGAAGGATCCACCTTAGTGAGATGCAACTTTAAATTCCTATAAAATTCTAGGATTTCTTCCAAGTAAAATCAATCCATGGGGGGTCTAATGAATGCTTCACACACCATCACCTCCAGCTACTATCTAATGGATGCATCGATGTGGTTGAACCACTCTATATTGTCCACCTCATGGTGGTATGGGATGATTTTCAATCTTTTGTTCTTGGGTGCCTACAACATGACAAGAAAATTGAACATGTGGAAATTATCTTCAATATCCTTAATAAGGTCCATTCTTACATTTGCTTACTACTCAAAGGTAAGGGATTCTACCATTTATACCCTTCCCATGCATGAAAATTGTTGGAAGGGAAAAGAATGTATTTATCAAACCTAAGAAAAATGAGGATGAGCCCTAACTAGCAACATGTAGCTTACCTATCATCTAGAAGGGTAATTCTTATGTGATGTTGATCATTAATTCCTCAACTATGGTCCTTGATCTAGCTAGAGAAGAAGGGTTTGAAGAGCAAGAGTGGAGAAGTGATGGCCAAGAGAACCCTAGCAAGAGTAGAGAAGTGCAAAGGTAGGGAAATGTCTTATAAGGATAAGGTTTATCCTCACAGGTGATGGCATTATATTTTGGGGCCAACATAGTACTATTTTATTTTTTAGTTTTTTATTTTTTTTCTTTTTAATGTATTAATCTTCATCAATAAATCAATGTAATTCAATAAGAATTAGGTTGAACTATATCATGGATGTAGCAAGAATTAATATGATTGTATATGTGACTCCTAACATATCAAAGTTCATTATGGTCATGCTATTTAGATGCAAATATTTTAAGAAAATTTTAATTTTATCAATCTATATCAATTTATGTAATGCATATCAATGTCATTGTATAATAAAATAATGATACCCATCACAATTGCACTATTCAGATGCAAAACTCTTGAAACAAATTTCATCCTATCGAACTTAAATGATTTGATTAATGAAAATAAATATCCTCTTATAATTATGAATCGAACTTCATCGATTAAATCAATAAATTTATTTATAAATTAAACATGAATTCTACCTTTATTGATTGGAATCGCAATGATGGATATACTTCAATAACATGGATTGTGAGACATCAATATTTTTACATTTATCAATATGTTGAGACCTTAAGGATTTTTTATGTTCTAGTGTTTCACTATACATTGATTTTGTGATGTCCCTCGATAAGATAATCTTCTTTATTGCAGATCATCACACCATTTGATATACATTGATATGATGAAAATAAAAAAGAATATTTTTATTAAGCTAATTTATTATTAACCAATACTTGCCTCTTTCACTTCCTATCATAAAACTTTATTATTAAGGATAGGAATTCACATATAACTCAACTAGGAAGATCCTTCCTGGGATTAATTGAGCTATAACTTCTCCTCATAAGGTCTACTTCATTTTTTGAAAGGATGACTTACAATCTCAAGGTTTCCACCTTTCCTAAGTTTTAAGGATCTAAGATTCATTTCTTTCAACAAACTCATTCCCTAACTTGCTCTTGGATCAACATCCATGTTGGTTCTATTCTACTATCCTATCCAATTTCGAGTTGTTCACCCCCCTTAATTGATCTAGGTTATGTGTTTAGCCTAGATTAATTAGTTGAATCATATTATTATTTGGGATCAAACTAAATACAAGCCATGAGAATAGATCAAAAGCAAAAATGTCATGGATTTTATATATTCTTCACTATACATGATACATAGGTAAGCTTTGATCTTCTAATCATAAGTAACCATAGTGCTTTATCATAGTAGGGATCTTGACCATTGGCTCCTATGGAAGACACATTGGGAAATAATTAAAGGGTCTAATATTTTTAATTACTTGTAGACATGATAGGTGAAAACCTGAGATGAAAATGGAGGGGTACAACTGAAAATGGGAAAGTGAAATAGAAATGGAAAACACTTAATTAAAATAGAAAAGAAAATCTTGAGAAAGAAAAGAACAACATTCCTTTAGGTATGAAGTAACACAAGCTAAGGAACTAAATAAGCCAAGTAAGGGAAATGGTTAACAATGATGGTAGCCATTAAAGCACATACTCAAAGCAACCATTCTACCTAGTATAGTGTTATATTCTAGTGAAAAGATGATGGAATCTTAAATTATTTTAGTGATCACTGCTTCATCCATAATCACTATACTCATAGAGGATGGTTTGTATGGAATGCTTAGAAATGTGAGCTTTAACCATTGCCCCAACTATAAGGTTCTTGTGAGAGTGTGGCTCTGCTCATGGTTGAAGGTTCTTGTGGGGTCATCTTTCTTTTCAATATTTTATTTCTTTTGTTTTTCATTAAAATATGTTTGTTTATTTTTTTCTCTTTTTTTCCTGTTTCTTTTCAAGAATATTTATACTCGACCTTCTTCAAGCATGAGGTTCTTGTAGAAGCTAATTTCATTTTATATCCATTCAATTGGATGGGATGCTCACATGGGCACTGATCTTGTTTCAAATGCTTTTACCATCTCAGATGCCAAAGCCAATATAACACACCATTTCCACCTTATTAATTATCCAAGTAGGTATCTAATAGAAATCATACATTTATAAGCATTAGCCTAAACTTAGCTATTTCATCCCTTGACTCATGGAACTTGTACCTAAGGAATATTGGTTGGAAAACAATAGAGTTTATTATATGTAATTTATTTTTTTAATGTAAGGCTCACCGTTAGATGGATTTTGGGTTTAAATTGACCTATCTCAAGGTAGGGGGAGTTGTTCTTCTTCCTTGCATTCCAAACATGATGCTAATAAATTCTTTATTAGTTTCAACTAACAATAGGATTTTCTATTGCCCTCTACTTTTGTCAAGATGAAATTTAGACTATTTGGTTTTTCCTTAATTATTTTTACATCATTGAATAAGGTACTTTATTGAAATTAATTTCCATAGCTTTAACCTCTACTTGAGCATTGTCATCACATGGTTCATCGATGGGGTAATTAGGATCACTTAACTCTATTAACTCATCCTCTCCTAGTTTCTTGATTTGATGTTTGATGGTAATGCTCAAGTCTCTAGCAATTTACTAGAAGTGTGGTAGATACATCTACTATGGGTGCAATTTGGATGCTTCCATTACTATGAGGTTGTAAAACTAGGTATGGGTCTTTCCACCAAGTTGTTAGTTTTTTGCAAATTTGTGTAGTCTCATATTATATAATAAGAATTTATCACCTTCCAAGAAATGTTTCTTTAGTATGTTTTTATCATGCATATGCTTCATTTTTTTCTTAATGATTCTTTGCTTATCAAGTGCACGCATGCGTACTTTGTCAAGTTCATGTAATTGGTTCATTCTAAAGTCTTGATTGGTTTCCTCATCAAAACTCGATTGATGTACTAATCTTATGGATTGGTATTTTATTTCAATAGGTAATAAACACTATTTACCATAAACCAATTGGTAAGGTGAATATCCTAAATTTGGTTTATCAGTAATCCTATAAGTCCAAAGTGCATCTTATAGTTTTCTAAACCAATCTTTTTTTCTTAGCACAAATAGTTTTAGTTAAAATTTTTAGAATGATTCTATTAGCATTTTCAACTTGATCATTTGTTTGGAAATGGTAGGTAGTGGCTATCTTATGTTAGATTCCATAAGACTTAAGGAATGTTTTCATTATTTTCTTTACAACATGGGTCCCTTGATCACTAATGATTTCTCATGGAGTTCTAAATTGTGTTAAAATATGCTCTTTTAGAAAAGCTACAAGTACCTTAACATCATTTATTGAAGTAGCTTTAGCCTTTATCCATTTAGTGACATAATGAATACATACTAAGATATACTAATATCCATTGGAAGGTGGGAATGGTCCTAAAACAATCTATATCCCAAATATCAAAAGGTTCTATTATTAAAAAATAATTAAGTAGCATCTCTTATCTTTTTGTCATTGCCCCTAAACATTGGCATTTTTCACATCCTTATAATTATATGTGGGCATCTTTAAAAATAGTGGGCTAATAAAACCAACCTTGTAATATTTTTATAGTCATTATATGATTGTCAAAATGTCCACCTCCAAGGTCATCATGACACATGCTTAGAATTTCTTGTTGTTCATCTTCCATCACACATCTTCTTGTCATGTTGTCCATACATATTCGATAGAGATATGATTCATTCCAAATATGCTTAGGAGATGCTTTGTAGAAAAGATTTCTTTTCTTCCTTCATTGGATTGACATTTTCATTTTGGCCAAGTAGTTTGCTATGTCTACAAATCAAGAATCATTTTTTTACTAAAGAGGTTTTTTCATTAGGGAATTTATGATTAAATAATCCTTGTATTCTATTTTCCTCTAAAGTTTCCAATCGAGATAGGTTATCCACCACTACATTTTCTCTACTCTTTTATCTAGAATATCAAGATCAAATTCTTGGAGTAGAAGATACCACCTCATAATCCTAGAATTTTCTACTCTTATATTGGTTAAGAATTTTATGGCTAAATGATCAATGTATACCCTAATTTTATACCCTATTAAATAATGTCTAAATTTATCCAAAGAATACACAATGATCAAAACTTCTTTCTCTCTAGTTATATAGCTAACTTGAGCTTGATGTAAACTCTTGGAAACATAGTAGATTACTATTGGTTAATTTTCTATGTATTGGCCCAAAATTGCCCCAACTATTGTATCACTAGCATCACACATTAAGTCAAAGGAAAAGTCCTAATTAGGTACATTAAGTACTAGAGTAGTAGTTACTCTTTCCTCAAGTTCAGAGAATGATTTTTGGCAATCATTAGTCCATATGAATGGGACATATTTTTCTAAGAGCATATAGAGAGGTTTAGAAATTTTAAAAAATTCTTTGATGAACCATCTATAATATTTGGCATGACCTAAAAAAGATCAAATTATTTTTAAATTTGTTGGGGCTAGAAGTGTAGAGATTACCTTTACTTTTTCATCATCCATTTTGATTCCTTCCTTAGAGATTACATGTCCTAGAACTACACTACTTGTTACTATCAAATGACTCTTTTCCCAACTTAATTTTAAATTTTTCTCTATACATCTATCTAAGAGAAATTCTAAGTGATCTAACATTTTTTCATAAGTATCTCCATATAGTGAGAAATCATCCATAAATACTTCTATGTATTCCTCTAACATATCAGAAAAGACTAATATCAATGCTCTTTGGAAGGTAGAAGGTATATTACAAAGAGCAAAAGGCATTCTCTTATAAGCAAAAGTACCATATGGACATGTGAAAGTGGTTTTATGTTGATCTTTTAGTGTAATAGATACTTGATTAACCACTAAATCCATCTAAAAAATAGTAGTATTCATGCCCTTCTAATCTTTCCATAATTTGGTCTATATAACGTAAAGGAAAATGATCTTTTTAGTATTTTGATTAAGTTTCCTATAATCTCCATAAGATCGCCATCTATCCTCCTTTTTATGTACTACCATATTAGGACTCACCTATTTGCTATCAGAAATTAGATAAATAATTCCTTCTTTCCAAAGTTTAGAGAGTTCATCTTTAACTATTTTCTTCAAGGATGAATTAATACGTCTAGGGGGAATTTTTATTGGTTTAACATTGTCTTCTAAATAGATGTGGTATTCACATATGTTGGGTGAAATTCCATGACAGAAGTACTCATAGCTCCTTGCAAATGCCTTGGATTTTCTTTTCAAAAGTTCCATTTATTTTATTTCTTGATTATTAGGGAAATTTATTATTAAGGGTCTATTTCCATCAAGTAAAATGTATTTAAGAGTGTTAGGTAATTCCCAAAGTTCTAAAATATTAGTGTTTGGTGATTGGATAGTAGTCCCCATACCTTTTGATCCTAAATTTAAGATTTTCTCTAAAAGATCCTACTACTCTATTGTGAGGGGATTCAAAGATACTTCTTCAAAGTTATTAAGTGCTAATGTTTCCCTTTTGGTATGTCAAAACCTTAAGGAAAATGGAGAAAAATGATTTTTATGTGGCTGTTGTATTTGCAAGACAAGAACTTGGAAGTGCTCAAAGAACAACATCTACAAGGTCTCAAAGAAGCATGGATAAGTATGTGGAAGAACAAAGACTTAAAATAGCATGGACAAGAAGCGAAGACTTCAAAGCTCAAAGAAGATGCTCTAGTAATCAAGAGGAGGACTTAGAACTGAAAGTAATGAAGAAGTATTCTAGAAACAGTATATGTATACTATTAAGAGAAGATGTCTCCTTGGTGATGAAGATGTCTTGGCCAAGTTTAACATTGTTCAAAAGAAGATGTCTCCCTAGAGATGAAGACATCTTAGCCGGGTTCAAAGTTGTTCAAAAGAAGATGTCTAAAAAAAACAATAGACATCTCCTTATAAACATCTACCATGAAGAAGAGACGTGTACCCAGAATGGAGGTCTAATGTAGAGAGACATCCCAATCTTGAAGAAGATGTCTTCAGTGACTATTAGATAGTTGTTGCATGAATTCCAAGGTGATTTCATAAACATCTAGGCTATAAGAAGATTCCATTCTCTTGGAAAAAGTGCAACTTTCAGTGTGCTAGCAAGTGTCAATATCAATCAATCATTATGAATATTATGTCATTATATTTTTACCTCATTGTATCATCTTTTGTACTATTGTAGTGCTTGATTGTACTATGCCTCAAAGTACAAGGACCTGCAAAATAGTTGTATTTATTCCTTGTAACTCTCTCTCTCTCTCTCTCTCTCTCTCTCTCTCTCTCTCTTTGCCTTGTAGGATTGATGTGCTTCTTGAGAGAAGGCATTGTCCTTGAGCTTGTTGGCATCTTGTGGGATTGAGTGTTGGTATAGTGCCACAATACTCCAAAGCAGAGCTTAAGTTGTAAAGGTTGTGGGATCTTAGAAACCACATTCTAAGCTTGTCAAAACCTTATGAGGTTGAGTGGATTCGTGGTGTCAAATCACTCTGGAATGGAGCTTAGAGTTTGTACAAGGTGTAGTACCCTTCAAACTACATTTTGAGAGAAACAAAGTTCAAAGGTATGAAAGAGATCTATCCTTCAAGTGTGGACTACCCAAGTTGGGGAACCATGTTAAAATTGATGTGTGCTTTTGTTGAACATTTTTTGATTTGGGAAACTTATTCATCCCCCTTTCTAAGTTCTATGATCCTTAGATGTTGATATTGTGTTTAGTATCCTAGCTTTCTTAATATCTTGATTTATTCAATCTTCCTTTACTTTATCAAATATATTAAGCATAAAGGTAATATTAGTAAAGGTTAACTAGATTTTCCCTGATCTACCATTAATTACTACATCAATTGTTACTAACTAGGGTCTACCTAGAATGATTGGGATATAATTAGGGTCTTTTACTTCTAGCACCACAAAATCCATAGGGTGTTTTCCTTTTTTGACATCCACAATTAAATCTTATACTACTCCTATGGGATCAACAGTTAAGCCATCTACTAAGGATATTGACATATTTACTTTCCTTATATATTCCAAGTCTAGTATCTTAGCCATTTCAAGTGGCATGATATTAATACTAGCACCTAGATCCAATACAACATTTTTAATTTTTTTTCCTGTTAATTCTTATGGGAATAGTTGGAATTCTTAAATCTTGGTATTTTGAAATTTCTTAACTTTTTATAAGTTGGATAAGTTTTCAACCAAATATACTTATCTAGGGATTTTTTTCTTCCTCCTTTTTGTGCATAACTCCCTCAAATATTTGGCATAAAGTGATGTATCTCTTATAGCTTGCTCAAGAAAAATGTGTAAATATAATTCTTTTAATAATTTTTTAATGTGTCTTAGTGGTAAACTCTTCTTGCAATCTTCTAGGAAATGGTGAGGAATTTATTTTCCTACTTAAGGGTGAGAATGTTGAAGGTTTTCCTACTTCTTCCATTGGCTCTTTACATCCTTCTTTATTTAATATTGGTGTTTCAAGTAATTAATCCTCCTCATGTGCCTCTTCAACTTTATCTTGGAAGCTAAGTTTCTTAATAGGACTAGGTTCAACAATTTTCCACTTCTAGTGATGATATAATGTAATTTCTTCTTGCCTTTCCTTTGATTCATAGGGTTTGGTTCAAGCTAAGAAGGTAAGTTACTTTTTATTAAATCTTGGAACCTTCTTCTTGTTTCAACCACAAATTTCCTATTTTCTTCTATGAATGCCATTAAAATTTGGGTTAAATAATCTAATTTTCATTAACTAATTTTCTAAATGGATTATAATTATTTTGGGAGATTGGTGCTAATGGTTGCTAAATAGTCTGAATTGGAAGGGTGAATGAGGTTGATTCCTTCTTTGTTAAAAGGCTCTTATAGACTCTTGAATTTCTTCATTATAGTAGACTAAATTTGAATAGCTTGTGATATCATGTTTTTCCACATAAATTGCAAACATCATCTTGAGAAAAATGAGTTTTCTTTTTAATTAATCTAGTTAATTCATCCAGTTTTCTATTCAATTACTCAGTTTGGTGGGTTACACCTTGCATGATATCTGGTTTTGGCCACTGTTTACTTTAGTCTACTAAAGAGTCAATGATTCTCCAACCCTCTTCTAGTGTTACATTTAGAATATTTCCCCTAAACCAACCCCCCTCCCCCCGCCCAACAAAAGCAAAATCCACATTTTATCTACAATATGGTAGTGGCCCTTAAAAATATTGAATTAATTGGTAGACTGGAAATCCATGGTCAAAGTTTTTAATGCATAGACCCTTAAATCTATTGAAGGCACTTTCATAATCCACATCTTTCTTTTATGTGAAGTTCATAAGTTGTTTTCTAAGAATATATACCTTATTGTTGGAAAGAAAACATTGAATAAATGCTACCTTAAATTCATCCCATGAGCTTATTTGAGTTCACAAGGTTTGAATCCAAAAGTCAACTTTATCCTTTAAAGTAGATTTGAAGGCTATCATTTTCCCCTTAAGGTGCTAACATAGCTATCATAGTTTCAAAATCTCTTACATAAGTTTTAGGGTCTTCATCAATTATTCTCCTAAAAATGGGTAGTATATATACATTTTTAACTTTCACATTCCTTCCAAAAGGGAAAACTAATGGTCCTTGGGGAATTGTTGGTATTCTCTGATTTAATAAGTCCCCTAGAGTTTGTCTCTAATAAGCTTGTCCCAAAGGAATATCATAACCTATGCTTCCAAAAGAAATAAGAATTAAACTATGTGAGATTGAAGGAGGTCGTAACACTGGAAAAAATTAGTGCTAGAAAAATGATGATTTTAAGTGAAATATTTTAACTTCAAATCCTGTGGGCCTCGAAAAATGGAACCAAAGCACTCTGGATGGCCTCTCCAATCACCCAAGGACTAAGAATACATAAATGATGCAAATAAATTTAAATAAAAATACAAATCTAATGCTAGAAAAAACACAAAACAAACTTGAACTACACAAATGAACTATAAATTTTTATTAAAATAATAAACAGTTGCAAGAATTTTGAATAAGTACAAGTTTATGTGCTTTGAATGGATCAAAAAACTAAATGGATGATGCTTAAAGCCTGATGAAGTTGACAAAGTATGTCCTATAGTCAACTACATTCTCTAGAGGTTCCAAGTTGTGCTCCTAAAGCTCTTTGCTCTCCCATTGGCACTAGATCTACGTTATGGTGGTGAAGTGTTTGCTAGACTTTTAGTTGATCTACACTTCTCTTAAAGTCTCTTTGCTCAACTTGAATGCAAATTTTCCAAAAGTCCTTTTGAAGTGTTCAATATTGGTTTATATAGATCTTTTGGTGTCTAATCCATTGCTACAAATTTCTACCATGATTGCTCATAGATTGCTACAAATTTTTGGGTTTACAAGCCATCAAACCCCAATGTATTTATCAAATTTGGTAAGTTTAATAAACGAAGCCCATTATTTATTCACTAGCTTCACCATTAATAGATTGGTTTTCACATAAATACACTAACCTCAACATAAATATGTTGTCCTCCACATAAATACATTGGCCTCCACATAGAAATAAAAGCCCAACAATTTATATGCTAGCTGCAGGCGGTTTGAGTGTATAAAATACTATGGACAAAATAAAAACTTTGAAACCCCCAAATTTGGTATTTCCAAGGCATTTTCATCCTTCCCAAGCCTAGGTACATGCATAATACAACTTTTTTCATGTACAAAATGATGAAATCACATCTTATGAAGCATTTTTTAGCCCACATAAGTTAATGTATGTGAAATTGTAGCCTATGAACTACAAATTTTACATTTTATAATAAGATCCTACCTCAAGTTCTAGTGATGATTATTACAATGCCAAGTATTGGGGAAAAATAAAGTAGTTGTATTTACCATTATTTTTACACCAAATTATAATGGTTTTGATCATAAATTGCAACATGAATTTTCTTTGTGATGTTTCATTGGCCCCTCTTTGTTGATGTTTTAAGGATTGACCCAAGAGACATTGAAAAAGAGCACAAAATACCACCACAAATCCATCACCAACATTTCCTCTCCATGTTTGATTCTATTGTTGCCAAATCATGCTAAAGAGTGCTTATGATAGTAAAATCAGGTTATGATGAGATGATGTAGAGTAAAGGCTATATTTGGTTGCAAGGAAATGGTCATAGGGATTAACAATGAATTCCAAATGTTGACACCATGGTTATGGTATGGTAGTGACATGCTTGTTGTCAGTGTAGTCTTCACACTTCATGATTTGAAGCACTAATGAGTCAGTAACATTTTTGAGTAACCAACACCCCACTCCAAGGCTTCATTGGTTATTAGGCTCCTCCCTTTATTTGTTCAAAGTTGTGTTAGCCATTTTATTTATTCCATGGAGCAATGGTTTATGATTTAAAAGAATTCATTGGATTAAAATAACTAAATGGAAATTCATTGATTAAAAGATGGTAGAAAGATTGAGTTATTTGCAAAGTCATATAAAAATCTATCTAAGATAGATCTCTTTGGATAATAGATCTCTAATAAAGATTGAGTTATTTGGATAGATCTCTTTGGATAGAGTCAAATAAATGGAATGAAATTATCAAAGCATATTACAAAGAAGTTTTCTTAGAACATTAAGAATCAGTCACCTTCTCCAAGGTGAATTATAATAATTCTTGTTAAAATAATGAGTAGCAAAGGGCTATCAACAATAGTTGTTATATTCTCTGCATTTTGCAATTTAGAAAACAAGAATTAAGTACAACATAAGTGAAGTAAAACATGTTTGATATATATAGTGAGATATGTGGGATGGACTACATGTATAAGAATTTTAAAAAAACAGCAAAAGAAGAGGCAATGGCTGAATTAAAGATGGAGGCCATTATCACTAACATCTGTGAAACATTGTTAAGCATATTAGATTTTTGAAAATAATTTCTATGAGTATGGCCAACAATCATATATTTACAAACAATGATGAAATGAGTTTGTGTACTTAGGAATTAATTTAATGAAATAAACGACCCATAGAAATAATATAGTTAATTAAAATCTAGAAACATCAAAAACATATGAAGGTTCAACATATTTCTCACAAAATTTTGAGAGTTTAATTTTTGTACCATTAATTAAACTTCTATACTTTGGGGAAGTTAATTTCCTTGAGTTTATTCCCTACACCGAAATTCTAGAAAATTTTAAAAACAGAATGGAAAAACCAAGATTTGTAAAGAATGATGTAGGTTGAATCTTATTTAGAGCAAAGGCATACTTGAATCAAGTTCACAACACTGAATCCTTTGGATTATATTTTTTTAATAAATTTTAGGAAAGACTCAAATTAAACGGCTCAAGAAGGCAACAAACATGGTGAAGCATGTTACTATGCATAACATTTCATCAAACACTTATCATGTATTCTCCATACTACCATGTTTGGGGCATTAAAATCGATCAATTCTTGCCACATACACAATGGGTTTTGTCAAAGGCAAGCTAAAATATAGACATTAATGATTTCAACAATATATTTTTCAGAAGAAAAAGAAGAGTACCAGAAAAGAGGGTGAATTCCACTCAAGTTAGAAATTCGATTTACAAAGCCATGAGAGCAGTCGGTAAGCACAAGCACCATACCTGTGAACTAACACAGGCCATGCATCACACACATCCTAGAATTTTTCATCATTGGTGGTGGTGATGGCCACAACAGTCTTAGTGTTAAAAGCTTTTGAAGGGTGGAAATCATGGGAGGAAACATCATCATTTTGGTTTTCAAAGAAAAAGAGAAAATTCCTAAATGATTCCCGCAATGTGTGACTACAAGAACAACAAAAATAAAAGAACATAAATAAATATGATGAATCTGGCTCCTGGTAAAACGTATTTTTTCTTTCCATTGGTGTTGAAATCGTCACTAGAAGAATTTTGGAGAAGGATATAAAAAATGCTAGAAATATACCAAAATCCTCATAAATTTTGTTCAGGCATCATTTGAAAATTACAAGTTCTTACCTTTGGAGATGCTAAAAAAAGAGGGATGCACTAGCATACCAGGCAATTAGCTGTAATTGCTTGCAATTTGGTTGTGGAGTGGAGATTTCATCATGGCATCCATTGAGGAGATGTAGGTGTATTTCAAGAACATCAACAAGTCCAAAGTTTACAATCCACATCCATAATTTATCTCTAGGTTTTTTTCTAATAAATGGACACCTAACAATACTTTGATAGTTCGAGTTATTAAGTTAAAACAAAAAAAATGCCTACCTTATTATTAGCATTTGACTAAGTAATCTTGTGGCACCAATTCTATTAATTTTCTAAAACACATGGTTTTACCTTGACACCTTTACTTTTATTTACTTCAAAAGGGCATATTTTTATGGAGGAAGAGATTTAGGAGATATGTATTTCTCTATTTTTTTTTTTTTTTTTTGTAACTTCTTATGGTGATCTCCATGATATTTATTGTCAAGAAAAAACTTGGCAACCATAGCTCAAATTTCTAATAACTTTCTATGAAAGTTATAACCTATAGGATGGTTATGAGTTAATACCCCTAGATATTTGTAATACCCTTAACTTCTCATGATTATCGTAACTACCCGAAGGTCACTATAAAAGGATCTTCAAAGGTAGAATTTGGGGAGGGTAGCTTTTTGGAAAGAAGAAATTTGAAGATTACTTATAAGATGGCTTGCTAAAGACATCATTTTAGCCACTTTGTTTTAATCTTGTGAGTTCATTCTTTCCTATTTTGTGTTAGTTGCTTAGCTAGTGGTTTAGGTAGTATCATGCTTGGCATGTAAATTTGGGATTTTTAGATTTCTTTTATAGTTCTTTGTTACATGATAGTAGACTCCTATTAAAATTTTCCATAGAAGAGATCATGTTGAAAAGCCTCAAGAGCAATTTAATAGAGAATTTTATTATTATGCAATGTTTATGGCTACTATTAGGATTTCTATAAGAGATCCTTTGCCGTAGATAAGCCAGTTGAGCAATTTAATAGTCTAGAGGATTTTTAAAAAATATTTGGTATTTTGATAGGACTGAAATAGCTTTTTGATTTTTAAAGTATATTCCTTTGGTATTTTAATCAAAAATTGTCAAATATTTGAAAGCTTTGTTATATTCTATCATTGATAGCTATTATCTAGCCAAAATAGAAACTTGTATGTGTTGTTTTACGTAGCAATTTTTGGTAGTATAGTAGGATTGTCTTTAAGAAATTCTTGTTTGAGCCTAGAAAATTTGAACAATTCATAGATATTGAATTAGGGGTAACTTTATTGTGAAGTGTTTCCTTGTATCAATTTATCTTGCTTAAATATTTGATATTTTTACACAAATCTACTTTCTTTTCTTTCTCTTTCCATTGAATCTTATTCTATTTCTAGTTTTCTTCTGGAACTTTCTTTCTCTAGGGAAAATTAGATTGGCAAAGTTGTACTCAAATGGTTTTTGCAAAATTTTATTTATTACAAGTAGGTGGTATTATAAGGACCATATAGACTAAGCAATTGAATAAAATAGAAATCTCCAATAACTCACAGTATTTTACAAAGTTTCTCAAATCTCTTTCATGATA
The DNA here is from genome assembly GCA_015680685.1 of Gnetum montanum. Lineage (NCBI taxonomy): Eukaryota > Viridiplantae > Streptophyta > Gnetopsida > Gnetales > Gnetaceae > Gnetum > Gnetum montanum. The sequence continues at coordinate 295,590 of MNCI01038068.1, read as the reverse complement.
GCTGATTATAATTTTATATGCAACGTAACTATTTCAACATTTACAACAATAAACACATACTCACATTTAACTACTGAGACTATTTGGAGGTATCTAGGCCTTGGTGTTGCCAAAGATCAATGAGTACCTAAATCTTGTTCGAGGCACTCGTTGGCGGTCACATCCTAAACAGTCACCAACAGTTCTTTTGGCACTAGAAGGAGGGCTGAAAATTTATCCTCTAAGTTTATAAGCCTGATTGTTCTAGCATACCAACAATTATCTATTACATTAAAGACTTAAGAAATTAGATTCTATTTTTAGTTCATGAACAACAAGATTGATAGTTTGAAAGGTTTCAAAGGTTCAAGGGAAGTTCTTGATTATAAGACTAGTTCTTCATCAATAGAAGAACAAAAGAAGGTTTTTGAGTTTGGAGAAAGTAGTGGATTAAAGACTAGAATTTTGAGAAGATCACCCCTTCTATCTGGTTTGTTAGTTTATAAGATAAGATCTAAGAAGTATAAGAGTTCAAGAATCCAAAAGAATAAGATGGCAAATCCTTGGCAAAGAGTCACACCATTAGGATTTCCAAACTACAATGATATTCCTAAGGTAGTTTATAAATATTTTCCTAAGCCTTTTATTCTTGGAAAATCTTACTTAGCTAAAGAGTATATTCACATGTTTGAGTTAGCTTTAGCTCATGCAAATGTTCAACACCAAGATCAATTTTGTAGATTATTTGTAGCAAATCTAAAAAATATGGCTTAGATTTGGTATTCAAACTTGCTAATCAATAGTATCATAAGTTGAAATGATATGAGAAGTCTTTTTTTAGCCTAGTTTGGTGATCAATTAGATCAATAGCAACTGTATTGTGGGTTAATACAAGCTAAGCAAGGAGCCAAAGAATCAATTAGAGATTTTAACATAAAATTTTAACAAATTTGTGGGCTCTTTCAAAGACAATATAGACCATAAAATTATATGATTATAGAAACTTATCTTAAGGCTATCAACCCCAACATTTCAATTTGGTTAAGGAGAAATCTAAACTTAACTACACTAAATGGTTACTTTAGTGAGGCTATACAGTTAGAAAAATAGTTGAACTTGAATCATGAAGAGATTATTACAACTCAAAAGAAAGAAGAAAAATTTATGATTCCTATGCAAGATTTTGCTCAATTTAAAACTTTACCAAGTCCATCTCATATTAAGATAAAGCAAGAAGCTAAAAGAAGAAAATTTGAGAAGGGACAATGTATTTGAGATATGTTCAAAAAAAATAGTGAAACTAGAAAAAGCCTTGGCAAGATTTAATATCAAGAAAGAAAAGAAAAATAGAAATAATAAATATCAAGATACTAAGTTAGTAGAAGATGAGGATGATAGTGATCTTGTTATGTCCAACTTCCTTGATATTGAATCTGATAATGAGCTATCTAGTGTTCATTATGCAAGCAAATCTTCTAATTCTGGATCTAATGATACTTCTTTTCTATCAAGTTTTAAAGAAGATATATCCTTATATGAGGAGTGTAATAATAATGATGAGAATGGTATAATTCGAGATCAAAAGAAAGACTAACTATTTCTAGACCTCCAAATGTCATTGTTGATCCATCTACTAAGAGAAAGGCTTTTGGGCCAAGTAGAAGAGAGAAAAATTAGAATAAAGAGGATCAAGTAGAACAAAGTACTTCAAATTAGTCTTTCAATAAATGGATAAAGAAGCTAAGATTTATTGGAGATGGAGAATATCATTTGATTGAAGATATTAAACGTGTCAAGTCCAATATTAGCATATATCAATTACTACAAATAGAAGATCAATAAAAAAAGGCTTTAGAGTTTATTAAAGGCAAAAGAAGGGTTAGATAATTAGAGTTAAGTTATGTGTCTAATAATGATGGAAAATCAAAGGCTAGTTATGCTTGTATTCTTGATAAGGAAGCTCATCCTTTTCTTTTGACAATGAAGTTAAAGGATAAATATCTCCACAATTGTTTGGCTAATTCTGAAGCCACATCTACTATAATGCCATTGTCTATATGCAAGAAACTTGGTTTGATTCCTAAAAAATCAAATAAAAAGACTACTCAAGTGGACAAGAGCAGAATAAAGATTGTGGGTCAATTACCAAATGTTCTATTAGAAATGGCTTTTGAACCCTGTGTCAAAAGTAGAGTAACTATTCAAGTGGCAAATATACCAAACTCACATAGTCTCTTATTAAGTAGAAGTTGGAGTAAGAATTTCTCAGGTTACATATCAATAGATTATTCACACATATGACTACCTTGGAAAGGAGAACCAAACCAAATATATGTGTATAGTGAATCTTTGATGATTGATAATATTACTTCAAACAGAATAGGTAAAATTATTGAAAAAAAAAGGTTTTCAAAACCAAAACTTGTACACTCCAAGAAACGTATAGTTCTGAAAAAGAAGAATCCAAAGATGAGAATGTACTTTGATGGCTCATGTAATTCTAAAGGTGGAGGAGCTGGGATAGTTATAGTAAGAAATGGTTCACCAAAAATTCTAAAGGCAATTCATCTATCATTCCCTTGTACTAATAACAAGGCTGAATATGAAGCTTTGTGTATTGGTATTAGAACAACTCTGGAAAAAGAAATCAAGGTAATCACTATAAAAGAAGATTTGAGATTAGTTTGTGAACAAGGTAATTGCATAGTAAAAAGCTCATTTTTTTGACCTTATAAATAACTTGTTTGCAAAATGTTAGAACAGGTTTAGCACTACCAGATAGAACATACAGGTAGAGAAGATGATTATATAGCAAATGACTTAGCAAAAGAAGCTTCAACATTAGACATGCAAAAGATAGAAGGATATGGGCATGTAATGATTGAAGAAGAACATCAATCATCCATACTAGATAACATAAAAAATTGGCAAGTATTTGAAGATGATGATCAAGTACTTAAGTTCTTGAGAAACAAACAAGAATTCGAAGGTCAAGTCATACCTGAGACAATGTCAAAATCTAAGGTAAATTTCATTCCTACAAGGATAATTGATTATGAATATGAGTTTGTGAAAAAAAATTTTACCAGAAAAGATACAAAAAATCTTGATGATCAAGCTTTTAAGGAAGTAAATCTTGTATCTAATGAGATGCCAAATATGTTAAATATCACAAAGGAAAAGAATTCAGTTTTCAAGAAAAACTTGTTATCACTCTTAAAAAATAATTTGGACAATTTTCTTTGGTCTTATGATGATCTTAAAGCTTTTAGACTAGATGTGATCACACATAAAATTCATTTAATAGAAGGTTGTAAAATCATTAAGCAAAAAAAAAGGAAATTCAATCCATCATTTGAACCAGCTATGAAGGTCGAGATCAAGAAGTTAGTACAAGCCTAAATCATATATCCAATATGATATTCAACATGACTTGCTAACCTTTTTCTAGTAAGAAATAAAAATGGTAACATTAAGCTTTGTGTAGACTTCAGGAATTTGAATGAAGCTTCAAAGAAGGATAAGTATCCACTTTCTAGAGTTAATGAGATGTTGATCAAAGTATTAGGTTGTCAAGTATATTCTTTCTTAGATGGTTTTTCATGCTATAATCAAATCATGGTAGATAAAAATGATAGATATAAGATAGTATTTATCATCAAATGGGGAACTTTTGCTTACCAAAGAATGTCATTTGAATTGTCAACTGTTGGAGCTACTTTTCAAAGAGCAATGGATTTAGCCTTTAAAGGTTTAATAGGCAAATTTGTTATGGTTTATTTGGATGATATTACCATATTCTTAAAAAGAAAGCAAGATCATATTGGTCATATTCAATAAGTTTCTGATAGATGTCGTGAGTATAGTATTTCATTAAACTCTAAGAAGTGTATCTTTGGAGTTAAATTTGGGAGTTTACTAGGCCATGTGATCTGTTAAGAAGGAATTGCTATAGATAATTCTCAAGTCCAAGTAGTACAAAATATCAAGCATCCTAAAACTAAAAAATCTCTTAGATCTTTTTTCAAAAAGATAAATTTTGTTAAGAAATATATCCCTAGATTTACTAAAATTACTAAACCTTTGATATGTATGCTAAAGAAAGATATCCAAGTAGAGAAAACACTAGCATTAGAGAAAGCTTTAGTAGAAATTAAAAGGGCCATTCAAGAGGCTCCATATTTGATAAAACCTAAATTAAATGAAGATTTTTGGTTATATGATTTTTCTTCCAATGATTCTATTGTTGTCATCTTAACTTAGAAGAATGAATGTCAAGATGAACCAATTGGATTTTTTGGGTATCAATTGAAAGGTTTTGAACTAGATTATTCAGACTTGGAAAAATAAGCATTCACTGTCATTAAAGCACTTCAGTATTTTAAATATTATGTAGAAAGTTCAGTAGTTCATATTATGCTAATTGAACCTATAGTTAAAAATTTTTTTGCACAAAATAAAATTGAATTGAAAATAGGAAAGTTGCTTATAGAGCTCCAAGGTTTCAAATTTTCATTGGAAATATGCAAAATGGTTAAGGGAATGGGATTAACCAAGTTAATGGCTAGAGAAAATGAAGTATGTGCGCTTGATACTCATGAAGGAAATTGGTATGAAAATTTTTTTAAGTTCTCTAGTACAAGAAAAGTCCCAAATAATTTAACTACAAGTCAAAAAAGAGCTTTCTTTAAGAAAGCATGTGAATTTTTGGTTAGAGATGATATATTATATAAAAAGGATTTTAGAGGGGTTTTGTTGGAATGCATTCATAATGATAAAATTGGTCCCATCTTAGAATGATTCCATGAGCATTCTAATTTATTTTATGAATCCCCTAAATCACCTATGCAACATGTACTTTGATATGGATATTATTGGTCTAGTATGTATCAAGATGTTTCTTTGAAAATTCAAATATGTTATAAATGTTAAACCCATGGACTAAAAATCAAAAAGGCTAAAGCTCCCTTAAAACCAGTAATTGTGAAAAAACCATTTTAGCAATGGGGTTTGGATTTCATTGGTACAATTACTCCTTCTAGAGCTGGGCATAATTTTATTCTCACAGCTACTAATTACTTCATTAAATGATCTAAAGCAAAAGCTTTAAGAAGAAGTTTAGCATCATATTTAATCACGTTTTTTAAAGATCAAATCTTAAGTCATTTTGATCTACCCAAAGTATTAGTATTTGATAATGGATCTACTTTTCAGTCTAAAGAATTCATAACATGGGTAGTAGAAAAATCCATTTTCATATTTTCTTCTTCAAATTACTATCCTTAAGGAAATGGCTTAGCTGAATCTAGAAATAAAAATTTTATTTCCTACATTAAGAAATTGATGGATGGAAATTCAAGAATTTGGATTGATTATCTACAATTTGCATTATGGATAGATCATATTAGGTTTACGAAGGCTATTGGAACATCACCTTATAATTTAGTCTATGGTTTGCCCGTGAGAATTACAAACAAGATTATAAGTTCAACTTCAAATTTTGTACAAAGGTATAGTGAGAAAACTAATAAAGATAGAAGCTTTATGACCCTGCTCATCAAGAGAAAAGCTGACATAGATAGAGGAAAGGATAATTTGTTAAAAAGTACATCTCAACTCAAAAGATGGTTCGATAAAAAGGCTTTCAAAAGAACTTTCTAAATAGGAGACACGGTCTTGCTATGGAATATGAAGAAACCGAATAAGTTCACACCAACATGGACTGGTCTATTTTATATTATGAAACAACTGTCCAAGGATACTTATAAAGTATCAACATTAGATGGTATGGAATTGTAGTTTCCATATAATGTTTTACATATAAAACATTATTTTGGATAGTTTCCCATGACTTAAATATCTTTATGCAAATTAATATATGTACATAGTATAATAATATATATAAGTATGCAATTATAATGTTGTTGAATATATATAGTTATAAATAATAAAATTTTGTATATAGGAACTATTATGTATGCACTTGGTAGTAACATGTATTAGATTAATGTCATGTTTAACCATGACATATATATTTTATCTGTATAGTTAAGTAAGTCTATTTAGTATTTTAAAATAAAATAAAATAAAAATTTTATAGTAGTCATTGCTTGAGATGAGTAAAGTGGAAGTGGTGGTTAATTAATTATTTAGCAATAATTAATTCCAATAATTGAATGGTAAAATTTAGATTAGCATATGAATAATGATTAGAAAGTAATTAATATGGATAAAGGTGACAAGGTTGGTTAGCAAGATTTGGTGGGAATTTCAAATTTATTTACTACTATAAAAAGAGACATGGATTGCTTAAGATTACATCATTTTCCAGTTCAAAGTACGAATAAAGAAAGTGATGGGACACGATATCACATGGGTCACAATATCGCATCCTTCCCTGCGATATCACATACGCAATATCACGGTCCGTCGTCAATTTTATAAATAAGAGGTGCCTCTCCCTTGTTTCTTCATCTAGATCTAGACCTTAGCCAAACTCTTGCCATTTTTCCATTCCAGAGTTAGAATAATTTCCATGTTTCCATAGTAGGAGTCTCAAAGTGAACGGATCTTTATTCAAAAAAATATTGTACCTGAGCACACATTTGTGTACAGAAATAAAGACGAACTTTTGGATAAACCTTACAGTGCATGGATTAAGCTAAATAGGACTTTAATTATTATAAATGTTTAAATTCTTTATTAGTTAATTAAATCTCTCTCAACCCTTAACTCCTAGTTAAGTGCATTCAGTATGACCACTTCGAGCACATGCGTTATGCTTGGTAATCCCAGTAACAAATAGCGTTTGGTAATCCCAGAAGGTTGCATTGGTTCAGGGTGTGAACAGCAAGTGGAAACGAATACTGAGGCTAGGATAATTAGAACTTAGTTAATTAAATTTAGTTACTTAGTCTCTTCACCCTTTTCCCCTTAACATAGGCGATAAAAGAGAAAAGATATAAAAATCACATACCTTGGACTTACTTAATCATACAACCGTGACAAATACAAGTAAGTCTAGGAAGACAACGAATGATTAACCTTAAGTGTTCCATAAGGCGTGTAAGCACTTAGTCTACGGAGTTCGACTGGATCGTGCATGTAACGGTCATATTCGTATGGTTGAGTGTAGGGGTACCTCGCCACTCATCATTAGCACCATTGCTAGGGACTAAGTTGTTTATGTGCTAAGTAGAACATAGGAAATCATCCACATCATTGGGAAGCTTAAACGAACCCTTAGGGTTAATCAAAAGAAAATTTAAACAACGGTCAATAACACACCGACAAGATAACAATGTCTTCTTCTTCTCATAAAAGCACTTCATCACCTAGGGATCACACAAGAGACAATCGACGGTCTAACACACGTAACCAAGAACCGCTAGTTCCTCAACAGTATTGGGTGCTATATACTCACCATGATGAGTATATACCCGATTTTACTTTTATCCTTCATCAGGATGAAAAACTGCATTGGAGAGACTTGCAAGGTAACATAGTGTTACCTTCGGATCGTGTAATCCCCAACATGCTTCTTCGTGCTCTTGCATAGATAGGCATGACGCAACTATACACTAAATACATTGCAGAAGATTATAACACAAGGGATTACCATCCCACAGCGGTGCAACGTTTAAGGGACTCGAAGCAAGAGAGCTACCATACACCGTTGAAGGTTAAGGGGCCCCATAACGGTTCACCCGTCATAAGTGAAATCAAGGGTAGTGAGCCTATTTCAATAGGTTCTTCACAAAATGTTGTTCCCCCACCTAACAATGGTGAGGAGGTGGGGTACTAGAACCTACACTCTATGATTCACAACCCTGGTTTTGATCCCCATGAACACCAAGTGTTCAATGAGGGAACACAAACACATGACAAAGGCAAGAAATCTGATCATCATCATGAACGGGGTAGAGACCACCGAAGAGAAGGTAAGAAACATCATCATGGTGATGGTTCCCCTTCTCCTTCTCCTTCATTGCATCATTCACCCTCTCCTTCCACATTAGGATGCAATCACAAAGAGCACAATCGTGAGGATAAGGGTAAGGATAAGAAAAATGAGAGACCTCAATGAGAGAGTCAAGAGCAAGGATGAGGGAATTCTAGAGAATCAAGGCATGAAACAAGGGAAAGTAGGGAATAGCGTAGGCATCATAGACACCATGAAAGAAATGACAACGATGAACCCCTACTTGTCACCCAAAATATGTTATACATTACGAAGGCAGTTAGAATACCTACAAGGCACCAAAAAGATAGTCAGATCAAGAGACTAGGCATGAATAATATCCCACGGTTTGAGGGGGAATATAATGCTAATCGGCAAAATCACTTACAAGCATTCCACGATGCCTGTGCCTTGTAGAATATTGAAAATGAGTGGCAAAAGTTAAAGTTGTTTCCAAGGACACTCATAAAAGAAGCAAAAAGCTGGTACCGGTCCTTAGAACCAGAAACCATTAAGAGGTGGAGTACGATGCTAGAACTGTCCAATGATAAATACCAAACATACTCCAAAGTGTCCAACTTGCCTAAGCAGATCCAAGGATGGAAGTAGGGTAATCACGAACCCTTAGATGTTGCCATGGGCCAATATTATGTATTGCTACATTGTTGCCCAAGCCATCGTTATGCACAACGGGATCAACTACATCATCTCATAGATGGGCTAAGACATGAAACCAATAGAACCCTTGGGACATATGCCCAAGGGAGATTATCTGAACTTAGGTCCCATGAAGTTCATAGATTTTTGGAGCAAGTAGCTAAGGAAGAAGGGGAGCTATGGAAAAGAGAAAGTGCAGAAGAGTATAACTGTGATCCTTCTCTCCAAAAGAGGGGAGTAAGATTCTATGAGGAAGAGGATAAGTCACCACTTGAAGAGTTGGTAAATAAAAAAACCTTACTGCTTCAAAAGTTGAGAACTGAAGTGTCGGCTAAGGTTGATCAAATGTGGGACTCATTAGATAGTAGATTCGAAACCATCTTAAAAATCATAGAGGAGTCTAAGGAGCGAAGTAGTGACCATGATAAGAAAAATAGGAGAGATTCAAACCATGCACGTAATAAGGGTAAGGGAAAAATGACTATCACTGATGAGGTTGTGGATTTAGACACAAACAATGATGGCGGATGTGAGATCTACCAATATGACCATCCTAAGGGATGTTGCCCAATAATATCACATCTACAAGAGTCTAGGGTGTATGCACTCAACCCAAGACTTAACAAATAGAAAGCACCTTGAAGGTTACCTTATCCCCAAGGTAACCCAAGGCAGTTCCACCAACCCTTAACATATTATCCAAGTGGAACTCTACCACAACCCATCAGGAAACACCAGCAATGGCAATACCCATAGTCATGGGGGATGCCACTGCCTAGGCAACAATACCCTTACTGGTAAGTGGATCCATATGGCTATTATGTGTAGCAGCCAGTTTCTCCAAGTGAATCTGTCAGTCACATGACTTCACAATGGCACTACCAAGTTTGGGAGTATTTTAGGACTCCCTCTCCTGGAAGAGACACTCCACATGCATACCATCCAACGAATCCATCTGCATCTCTTACGCCAGTAGTTCCACTACCACCTGCTCCAATGATTCAAAGGGAACTCCCCACTCAATTGCAGCAATGCACTGCTACAAGATCTATAAACCTTCAACCTACTATTGGTTCTAACAAACCATACAAAGAGAAGACTTTCTTCAAAACCAAAAGCCCAAACAAGCTCTCACAACCACAAGCGGTCAAGCCTATGACCACTCCTCCATCAAGAAAGGCTTCAGATCTCCCTTCAAACCAACAACAGAGCTCAATGCACACGGTTATGTTAACACATACTGTTACTAATTAGATCAAGGTAGGCCACATTCCCAAGAAACTCTCTGATCCTTGGAGTTCCTTAATATACCTCCAAGTCATTAGGAATGAACCATGTAAGGCTCTTCTTAACTCAAGTTCTGGAGTCAACTTAATATCGCAAGAAATGTATAAATCTTGGAACCTGCCTCCACTCAAGAAGGGCAATATTCAACTAGAGCTAGCTGACTAGTCCATCACCATTCCCTTGGGATTGATGGAGGACATCATTACCACTATGTGTGGTTGGTCATACCTAGCAAATTTCCTAGTGATAGAATTCAACAGTAACAAAGGGGACTTCCCAATTATAATGGGGAGGGCATGGCTTAGCACCATCAATGCATGCCTAGGAATCCACGATCTTTCCTTGGAAATATCTAAGGAAAACATTTATGGAAATATCGAGAAGAAGAAAGTTCCATGCATCACATACAGTGATACTAAGGGTGATGACATGGAGGAATGCCCAGCATCTCCTACATGCAACCGGTGTGCCCAAGAAACTCACATGCAAAGGTGCTTGTATGTAGCAGCCACACAACAAGAGAACACCCAGTGGTTGACAGCTAATCAAGAGAGCAACCCACCAATATGCATGGAACTAACTGGGGGAACAACTTGCAACCACAATGAAAGCATAGATACATTGGAATATCAGCGTCGCCAACTTCCAACCCTTAATCTAAAGAAATCAATTGGGAGAAGTTGGGGACTTTTAAGAAATTCAAAAAAAATGCTCATTATTTTAGATCTCTCCCTTTCAATTCAGTCATGGGGGAGATGGCCATCTATGCTGATCATTCGAGGCCCTCAGTTCTTTTAAGTTTTTGTTTTACACATTTTTGTTTTACAAATTTCTTTAACATTTCTTGTTTTTGTCTTACAACATTGTTTATACTTTTTCTTTTAATTGTCTATGTATGTGTGTGTATTATCCATTTTGTTAAGTTTGTCACCCAATAAGTGCTATTTATGATGGTATGAACTATTTTCTATTGGTTGCTAATGTTTGGTTTTTACCTTTAAGTTACGATGTTGATACTAAGGTATGGTTCTTTTGATATAACAGGCAATGAGTTCACATCACCCACACATCCATAAATTTCTATGGTCTCTCTTGGCTTGGAACTGTATAGTCCCTTTCTTCAAAATAATAAGAACTACCAACAAATCGGTGACTAAGTGTTTCTCAAACTAAGGAAGGACTCAAGGATTGAAAAGGGTGTGGCTTCAAGAAAACTTGATGCATTTACGTTGGCCATACTCTTGGGTGCTTGGATGTTTTCTTCTTGAGTTTTCTCACCATTTCAACAATTGCCATATTATTGGAAAGCTGAGTAAATAAAAATAATAAGTCTTTGCATGGTGTGGTTCTCACACAAAAAAAAATAGTGAGAATTCAAAGCACACCCCTTAGAAGAAATAGTCATTTGGGCTACAAGCACTAGTTATGGAACTAAAATAAACATGTTCCCTCTAACTAAGGCCCTTCTCACTTCCTATTCTCTCCTCCCTCAATTCATCAAAATGGTGGTGGCTCTTTGGTGAAGGCATTCTTGTTACTTCCAGTGGATGGATTGGCCGAGTGCATTAATGTGAAGTCACTGAATGTGGTTTGTTTAAGGCCAAAATTGGAATGGGATCTACTAAGTCACATTAATCATTAAATACACAAGGGGCTATACACCACCTTGTTCGTGAGACTCCATTCCATTCTCTTCTTTCCATCATTCTTTCTCCATTGTTCACCTCATTGTTGGTTGTATCATTAGTGTATATTTTAGTTTCCGCATCGTTTTCTTTTTGGTAAATTCTTGTGGTTAAGACTTTAACTCTTGTTTCCAAATGACATTCCTAGAGCCTACAGACTTTTTGAATGTGGGTTTGTTAGGGCATTAAGGGCATGAGCCTGCTTTGGGGAGGATGCATTGACATTCCTATTTGGTTCATCCATTAATTTCTTTCCTTTAAACATTGCTGCAATCACCATTTATTTTGTTCATTTCCATCTTTGACATCCCTTTTTATCGGCATTACAGTTGTTTCTTTTTCTTCATCCTTCTTATTCCTTCTCTTTTTTCATTCTCTTGCTATCGGAGGTTCACGATTAGTCATGGGGGTCCTAGTCCAATTTTTTTGATTTTCTCCAAACCCCTAGACCTTGGGTAGTCATTATTAGTATATCTCCAGTGTCCACATCAGCCATACCACAACTCAACCAATAGACCTTTCACCAAAGCAAGGTATCAACTGCATTTTGATTCATTTACCCTTGCTAATATAAGATTGTGTTGTGTGTGTAGATGGCAATCATACAACAACGGATTGGACCTGAAGGGAACACTTGGAATGGATCGATCCTAAAGCAATTATGCAAGGAACAAGATTGATGGCATGCTTACGGATGGACAACAAAAGGTGCAACCTTGGTGTTGGCAGCAACAGACTTCTTCTCTCTTCTCTCTTCTCTCTCAGCTGCCAAATAAGGCCTGATGTCAAATGTATAAAGTGTTCACTCTTGTTGTCGTGAACACCAGTTTTGTCATGTTCTATAATGATGATCCATTCACATGTCATCCCATTCACCATTAGTTCCATTCAAGTCAATAATCCCATACCTTACCAATATTTTTTAAGAAACTCGAGGATGAGTTTTTATTCAATCATGGGGATATGATGGGACGAGATATCGCATAGACCACGATATTGCGGTCTACCACTAGTTCTATAAATAAGATACGGCTCTCCCTTGTTTCTCCATCTNGCATTGGTTCAAGGTGTAAACAACAAGTGGAAATGGATACTGATGCTAGGATAATTAGAACTTAGTTAGTTAAACTTAGTTACTTAGTCTCTTCACCCTTTTCTCCTTAGCATAGGCGATAAAAGAGAAAAGATATAAAAATCACATACCTCAAACTTACTTAACCATACAACAGTGAAAAATACAAGTCTGGGAAGACAATGAATGATTAACCTTAAGTGTTCCATAAGGTGTGTAAGTACTTAGTCTATGGAGTTTGACCGGATCACGTGTGTAACGCTCATATTCGTATGGTTGAGTGTAAGGGTACCTCACCACTCATCAGAAAGGTAGCAAAGAGTGTAGGTTTGAGAGAGCATGGTTCTTGGTGAGAGAGCAATGGGAAGACCATTTATCCCATATGTAATGGGATGCTACCCAGAACATGTTCTAAGAGCTTATTGCAAAGCAAAAGCCCATGGAACATCAAGAGAAAGTCCATTCCTACTTTGGCTTTCTGATGAGTTCATGTTTCTTACTGGTGGACTTTCTATAGAAGCCAATGTTTGGGGTAGATTTCATGAATGTGATAGTTAAGTAGAAAATCAAGAAAATTCTAACCAAGATGATTCGTGGAGAGAGGCATTTGTATCTCAAGATATAAAAGTATCTAATTGGGATAGGTCACAAGAATTAGTAAAAGAGGAAGATGCAAAGGAAACAAGAATAGTTGAAGAAAGCAAAGATGAAGATAATGCATTAGTTACAACTAAACTAGTGTATGAAAGGATTCAAGACAAGAGGATTCCCAAGAAAGTTATCCACTTCCCATCCATTAAATAGTTTATATAAAGTCTTGATGTATAGTTCTTTAAGTTTTTATTAGAAATGAGGTTCTTATTTCATCAAACCTTAAGTTTGGTGAAAGTTTTCCTTAAAAAAATATTTTTGTTTCCATAAAAATGTTTAATAAAATTCATGATATAGTGGTGTTTAAGTTTATGTATTCACAAATAATCCTAAATATCCTAATTCATTAAGGAATTTAAGATTTTGTTGGGGAAGAGAGAGAGAGAGAGAGAGAGAGAATTTTCAAAGCATAGCACAAAGAAATTTTCTTAGAACATTAAGAATCAATCACCTTCTCAAATATGAATTATAATCATTCTTGTTAAAACAGTGAGCAGCAAAGGGCTATCAGCAATAGTTGTTATATTCTCTACATTGTGCAATTTTGAAAACAAGAATTAAGTACAATAGAAGTGAAGTAAAATATGCCTAATATATATAGTGAGATATATGGAATGAACTGCATGTATAAGCATTTTTAAAAAAATAGAAAAAAAAAGAGACAATGGCCAAATTAAAGATGGAGGCCATTATCACTAACATCTATGAAACATTGTTAAGTAGATGAGATTTTTGAAAAAAAATTATTATGAAAATGGCCAACAATCATATCTTTACAAACAATGATAAAATGAGTTTGTGTACTCAGGATTTAATCCAATGAAATAAATAGCCCATAGAAATAATATAGTTGATTAAAATCTAGAAACATCAAAAAGTTACGAAGGTTCAACATATTTCTAACAAAATTTTGAGAGTTTAATTTCTGTACCATTAATTAAACTTCTATACTTTTGGGAAGTTAATTTCCTTGAGTTTATTCCCTACACCAAAATTCTAAAAAATTTAAAAAGGGAGAAATATATACATCTCTGCAAAATCATCCATATGGTAAAACCAAGAATTGTAAAGAATGATGCAAACTAAATATTCTCCAAAGCAATGGTAGACTTGAATTGAGTTCACAACACTCAATCCTTTGGATTATGTTTTTATAATCAAGTTGAGGAAAGACTCAAATCAAATGGCTCAAGTAGGTGGCAAACATGGTGAAGCATTTTATTATGCATAACATTTCATCAAACACCTGTCATGTATTCTCCATGCTACCATGTTTGGGGCATTAAAATTGATCAATTCTTGCCACATACACAATGGTGTTTGCTAGAGGTAAGCTAAAATATAGAGATTAATGATTTCAATAATAGAATTTTCAGAAGAAAGAGAAGAGTACCAGAAAAGGGGTAGATTCCACTCAAGTTAGGAATTTGGTTTACAAAGCCATGAGAGCAATTGGTAAACACAAGCACCATACCCGTGAACTAACTTAGACCATGCATCACATGCATCCCAAAATTCATCATCATCAGTGGTGATGATAGCCACAATGACCTCAGTGTTAAAAGATTTTGGAGGGTGGAACTCATAGGAGGAAACATCATCATTCTGATTTTCAAAGAAAAAGAGAAAAACCCTAACTAATTCTCACAATGTGTGACTACAAGAATAGAAAAGACAAAAGAACATAAAAAAATATGATGAATATGGCTTCTAGTAAAACACAGTTTTTCTCTCCATTAGTGTTGAAATTGTACAAAAAGAATTCTAGAGGAGGCTCTACAAAAATGTTGGAAATCTACCAAAATCCTTTGAAATTTTGTTTAGGCAGTGCTTAAAAATTTGTAGGTTCTTACCTTTGGAGATGCTAGAAAAGGGAGATGAACTAGCATATCAACTAGTTGGCAATATTTTTTGCAGTTTGGTTGTCGAGTGGGGACTGCAACAAAACATATTCTTAGATTTTATTATGGCATCCATTGAGGAGATGCAAGTGTATTTCGAGAACATCAAGTCCAGAGTTTACAATCCACATCCATAATTTATCTCTAGGTTTTCACTAATAGATGGACACCTAACAATACTTTGATAGTTTTGGCTGTTAAGTTAAAATGAAAAAAAATGCCTACCTTATTGTTAGCATTTGACAAATTAATCACGTGGTGCCAATTCTATTAATTTGCTAAAACACATGATTTTACCCTGACACCTTTACTTTTATTTACTTCAAAAGGGCATATTTTCATGGAAGAAGAGATTTAGGAGATATGTATTACTCTATTTATTTATTTATTTATTTTTGTAACTTCCTATGGTGATCTCCATAATATTTGTTGTCAAGAAAACACTTGGCAACCATAGCTCAAATTTCTAATAACTTTCTATGAAAGTTATAACCTCTAGGATGGTTATGAGTTAATACCCCTAGATATTTGTAATACCCTTAACTTCTCATGATTATTGTAACTGCCCTAAGGTCACTATAAAAGGGTCTTCAAGGGTAGAATTTGGGGAGGGAAGCTTTTTGGGAAGAAGAAATTTGAAGATTACTTATGAGATGACTTGCTAAAGACATCATTTCAGTGGCTTTGTTTTAATCCTATGAGTTCATTCTTTCCTATTTTGTTTTAGTTGCTAGCTAATGGTTTAGGTAGTATCATGCTCAACATTTAAATTTTTCATTTTTAGATTGCTTTTATAGTTCTTTATTACATGATAGTAGACTCCTATTAAAATTTTCCATATAAGATCTCATGTTGGAAAGCCTCAAGAGTAATTTAATAGAGAAGTTTATTATTATGCAATGTTTAAGGCTACTATTAGGGTTGTTGTAAGAGAGCCTCTACTATAGATAAGCTAGTTCAGCAATTCAATAATCTAGAGGGTTTTAAAAAAATCTTTGGTATTTTGATAGGACTAAAATAGTTTTTTGATTTTTAAAGTATATTCCTTTGGTATTTCAATCAGAAATGGTCAAATCTTTGAAAGCTTTGTTGTATGTAATCGTTGACAGCTATTATCTAGCCAAAATAGAAACTTGCACATGTTGTTTCACGTAGCAATTTTTGGTAGTATAGTAGGATTATCTTTAACAAATTACTTTTTTGAGCCTATAAAATTTGAACAATTCATAGATATTGAATTAGGGGTAACTTTATTGTGAAGTGTTTCCTTGTATCAATTTACCTTGCTTAAATATTTGAGATTTTTATACAAATCTATTTTCTTTTCTTTATGTTTCCATTGAATCTTGCTCTATTTCTAGTTTTCTTATGGAACTTTCTCTCTCTAGGAAAAATTAGGAGTAGATTGGTAGAGTTGTACTCCAATGGTTTTTGCAAAATTTTATTTGTTATAGGTAGGTATGATAAGGACTGTATAGACTAAGTAATTGAACAAAATAGGAATCTCCAAGAACTCACAATATTTTAAAAGGTTGGTCAAATCTCTTTCATGATAGCCTATTATAGTTTTATACACAATCCAACTATTTCAACATTTATAACAACAAGCACATACTCATGTTTAACTACTGAGTTTATTTGGAGGTATCTAGACCTTGATGTTGCCAAAGACAAAAAAGCACCTAAATCTTGTTTAAGGCACTTATTGGCGGTTGCTTCCCAAACAATTGCCAATAAGTTGTTAATTTGACTTTTGGGCTTCATTGGCCTTTCGACTTCCTTGAGAACTTGCTTCTTCTTTTTTTGGAGGGTGAAACCTTCATCAAGTTTCATTGCAAAGGTCAAACTTAGTCTATTTTTTTCATTGAATGAGATGTGTTACATCCAACGAACTTGATGGTGGAGCATGATGAAGGAGATTTCACATTGCCATAGTGCATGAATGTTGAACATAGGTCATCATCGTTACTTAGGATAAGGAAGGTTATAATCGAGTTATGTGGTTGTGATATGAGATAAGCACTCTTAACACAATAGGATAAGCTAACCAAATCTAGCACATCATGGTTATGTGATAACTTACTACCATGATGAGTTTTACCTTTACGATAACTTACAGGCTTAATCCTGCAAGTACAACTCCAAGAGAATAAGAAAATAAGACAAAGCATACATGTTAATACAAAACATTACATCAAGCTACATGAGATAACTAGCAAACTATAGGCCATCATAGGCTACTATTGTTACCACATTTAGAGATCTGTGTCATGTGCCATAGATTTTATAGAGCTTATAGTTCATTTATTATGCCAAAAAAAGAGAGAAATAAAGAGAGAGAGAGATAAAGATCATGCAAGCTTGCTTGTTACAGGTTTTGAAGATTATTTACATTGATTGGATGATTCAAACTTGTAAATAAAATCACATTAGATGTAATACAACTTGAGATATGAGTGGTTGACTAGACTAGCCAATTCATTTCCATCCATGTATGCCAATTTGAATGCTCCATTTCCATAGCCTTTAGTGACCAGGAAAGGTCCTTCCCAGTTGGCTGAGAACTTATCTGCATTTTTGTGAATAGCCTTAAGAACCAAGTCTTCTTTCTTAATCCTCCATTTATTTAGATGTTTCCGATGTTGTTGCTTCTACCTCGCTTAGTATTATTTTATGTAAGTAAGAATTTATATTCGTTGCTCTTCCACCAAATCTAGATTGATGGTACATAGCTCCTTAATCTCCTCATTGTTGATGAAGTTAGATAGAGCTACTCATAGTGATGGAACCTACAATTCAAGAGGAAAAATAGCTTCAAATCCATTAACAATGTTATATGGGATGACACCAATTATAGTTTGAAAGGTAGTCTAATAGGCCCAAAGTGCATGAACAAGCTACTCATCCCACTTGCATCTACTATTGTTTAGCATCTTTATAAGAAAGTTGATGATAACCTTATTGTTGGCTTCAAATTATCCACTAGCTTAAGGGTAGTATGGTAATGAAAAGAAATGCTTAATGCTTAGTTCTTGACAAAAGTCTTGCATTTCTTAGCTACTAAACTATGGTCTATTATTTGTGACTACAGTGAGAGGTATCCCAAAATGGGCTACTATGTTATATAGTATGAATTTACAAACTTGTTGAGATGTTGTTTTCCTTAGAGTAATAGCCCCAACCCATGTAAAATAGTCGATTACAGTGATGATGAACTATTCCTTGCTGAAGACTTAAGCATTATAGGTCTAATAATGTCAAGTCTCCATCATTGAAATGGCCAAGTTATCTAAGTAGTATGTAACTCAATTGGTGGCACATGTATCAAGTTTCTATGTCATTGATAGGTATCACAAGTATTAACCTTCTATAGGTAGTCACTTTCCATATACAACTAATAGTATCCTAATCATCTAATCTTTGCAACCATGGCTCTAGGTCCTATATGTCCTCCACATGCACCTTCATGAACTTGCTCAAGGACTATGTGGGCTTTAGTTTTTCCCAATCACACTAATAATATGCCATCATAGGACTTTTGAAATAGTGTGTTATCAGCTACAATGATATACTATTTTGATCTTATATGTACAATTTCCTTTTAAGAAGAAGTCAAGTTCTATAAAGATTCATCATGCATTAGGTAAAACTTGATATCATCATACCATTCTTTTTTAGGAGTAGTATTAACAATGGCTATAGGAATGCCTTTAGTGTTCTGCATGATGGGAATAGCATAGTTCATGGTTAAGAAAGGTAACTTGCTAAACACATCTAGCATCACACTTAAGGCTAAGGTTGTAATGGCATTAGCTAAGGTATTCTTAGTTCAAGGTATATATTAGATACCAAAGTCTGTAAATTGTTACATTAGTTTCTTAGATAGGTCAGAGTAAGGTTGTAAATATTTATTCTTACATGCATAAACCTTAGTTACTTAGTTAATCATAAGTTTTGAATCACCTTTTATCAAAAGGCATTTATTTCCTTGATCATGAGCTACCATCATTCCTCTAATTAATCTTTCATATTCTACCACATTGTTGGTACATGAAAATTAAAAATGATAAGAAAAATATTGGATTACACTAGAAGGTGATGTTAAGATGGTAGTTTCACTAGTCCCATGGGCATTTGAAGCTCCATTAAAGTGCATGATATCCTCATAACCCTTGCGTACCTCATTAATAATGTTGACATGCTCATCAGGGAACTTAAGATCAATAGCTACATTATCTTCAACTAGAAACATTGTGAGTTTTGCAACTATAGCTTGACCTTTGGTTAAGGCCTAAGAGATGTAATGTAGGTCAAACTCAACTATAATGGCCTTTCATCATGAAATTCAACTACTCTTATAGATGGTGATCGTTATAGCTCTTAAAATGTTGTCTTTGCATATGAAATTGACTTGACTCCTAAGTAGGTAGTGTTGCCACTTATTCAAGGAGAAGACTAGGACTAGACAATACTTCTCAACCTCTATGTATCAAGTCTCATAGGCTATTAATGCATAACTTAGGTAGTATAAAGGTAGTTCTTCTCCATCATCTCATTTTTGACAGAGGAGATAGGTAATGGATGTATGAAAGATTGTAAGGTAGATGTAAAAAAAGGTTTATCCTTTTGTGGTGAATACACTAGAGGTAGTTGGACCAACTCTTTCTTAATGTTATTAAAGGCTTCTTGGCATTGGGTAGTCCACACATAGTGAACTCCTTTCTTAAGCAAGTGTTTCATGGATTGTAGCTTATCATAAGCCTTGAGATGAACCTATAGATAAATTGTAATCTACCTTAGAGTTCCCAAAGCTCCTTAAGATTTTTAGGTGTTGTCAAGTTGGTTATGACCTTAACCTTGTCAAGATCGATATGTATCCTTACTTTGAAGACTACAAAGACAAGCATCTTACCGATTTTAACACCAAAGACATACTTCTTAAAATTAAGTCTAAGTTTGTATTTGAAACTTCATTTAAGCACTAGGTTAAGGTCATGTATGTGGTTAGTGGCCACTTTATATTTGATTGCTATGTTGTCCACATAGTTGTTGAGTAACCCTAGCATGTAGTCACTAAATATGTATGTCATGACTTGTTGATAGGTTGTGCCTATATTATTTAAACTAAATGGCATCATGGTATAACAAAATGCTTCCCAAGGGTTCATGAAGGCTATGTAAATTTTATGCTCTAGGTTAATTCTAACTTGGTTATATCCCAAGAACCCATTCATGAAGGATAACAAGGTATGTCCAACCATAGTATCGTTGAGTTGGTCAATACTAGGTAAAGAAAAATCATCTTTAATACTTGCCTTATTGAGGTCCTAGAAATGAATGTAAATACATATGCTCCAATTTTTCTTAGGGATTACCACTATGTTGGACACCCAATCTACATAATCGATTACTCAGATAAAGCCAGCTTGGTAAAGTTTCATGCTCTCATCATGAACTACCAAGGCTAGATTTGGTCTAATTTTGTGAACCTTTTGCTTAATTGGTTTAATACTAGGATCAAGTATGATATTGTGTTGCACTAGGCATGGATTGAGACATGTCATATCTACATATGACTAGGCAAAGGCCTTATTTTTATCTTGAAGGACCTTGGTAATGTCTTAAGTCTACTGTGGTTCAAGTGAGAAACTTAATTTTAGTTTTTTCTCCTTACCACTATGTGTTATGAGTGGAACCTCAACTAGAGAGTCTTCAATAATGTCACTAGCCTCAAGTTCAATGGTCTTAACTAGGTTTTCAAGCCATTTGAAAGGTTTCTTTATAGAGGCTATGTGGTCAATCAAGCTCTTAGGCTCAAGATCTAAGCAATCAAGGTCAATGAATTGTTCAACAACACCATGAGGTTCACTTAGGCTCAAAGGTAAATGAAACTACTTCTAAGTATCCATACTCCAATCCTACACATCAACCATAAGAACATTAAGTGGCACCTATGTGATCTAATGTCAAAGTAATCTAAAATATGTTGATAATAATGCATAGATGGATCAAAACATATTAAATTAATAGCCAAGTAATCTCTAAACATGGTCAATGGAGGCCACAAGGGGTAGGTTAACATAAATAAGGTAAGATAAGGATCAAGTGACATAGAATGAGGTCAAATGATGGTTGAACCCCATAAAATGATATCAAGCAAGGTCAAATAAGGCCTAACTGATGTCAAATTAAGTCAATTAAGTTCTATACTATGCCAATTAATGAAATATGTGATGGAATAGGGTAAAATGATATAAAAATGATGAAAATGAGGTCAAATAAAACCAAATGTTATGAAAATGATAGAAAATTCTATGAAACAAGGTCAAGTCAAAACACACTAAAACAAGATCAAACAAGGTAAGGTATGAAACATATGGTCAATCCTAGTCAATCATGGTTACATTTGCCAATTTTAAACCTTAGTGGGCCACTGTGGGAGGCTCTAGGATTGGTGGGAGAGTTTGGGCACTTTAGAGGATCGTTTTTAGCCTATTTAGAGGAAAAAACATGGTATTTTGCAATAAATACACTAGTCTTTATAATAAATATGGTAGCCAACATATTTATTGTAGGTACCAACATATCTTTTGATGAAATTTAATTTCTAGGATTTGTCTAGGCCAATTTTTATGTCACAACACCTTGAAATGTCAATGTAATGATTTAGGAGTAAGAATTCATTGATTTTAGTGTTAATTTATCTCTCTAGAATCTTTGCATGCTACCAAAACTTGTAAAATACATTGGCCAGCATATTTAATGCTATTTCCAATGTATTTTTTTATAAATAATTATTTTTTGGTGTTTCAGACTTAAAATTTTAGCTTCAACGATCTTCCATGGCAACACAAGGATCTCATTGTTGTAGAATGGTCATTTTGAGGTCAAAATATGTGGACAAAAGTTCAATTTGAAATCCTTCAACTAGAAAATACACTAGCCAGCATATTTTACCCTAACCTCAGCATATAAATGATGAAATTTTAGTTTTTCATGCTCAAACTAAGGTCAAGGTATAGTTGGCTTCAAACCCCATGATTCCAAGCCTCTTTAGTCTATTTCAACAAATTCTAAGTATCATAAGGTTGTCAAAACTACCACCAAAGTTTTCTAGTATATTTAATGCTCATGGCAACATATTTCTTATGAAATTATAGCCTTTGGATAGTCTAAATGGTCAATCAACTTGGTTTTTTGGCTTCCAAGGTCACTAATTTCTGCAACTACAATTCAAGGCTAAGACTAGTGATTCTAGAGGTCATTGGAGATTCGTTTTGGTCATTTTACCTCCATTCTCCCCAAAAATACACTAGCCAATGTATTTAGTACTAGATCCAACATATAAATAAAGGATTTAATTGATTTGGACCACTTTTGGCTTAATTATTAAGGTTCCATGGCTATTGAAGGCTCCACATAGGTTTGGTGACTCAAGCGAGGCATTTGGAGGCTATTTGGACTAGTTCATGGCCTATTGTTAACTTTTATTGTAATTTATATGCTGGCTAGCATATTTAGTTTCCATGCTAATGTATTTTTTAGGGTTTAATCAATTTCAACCTCCTTTTAACTCATCATCTACTGTGTCAAGGACACTAGAAGCTCCGAGTAGATGTTAGGACTAGGGTTAGCAATTTTGAGGATTATTGGAGATCTTATTAGTCCATTTTGTACTTCATCCATCCATAAATACATTGGCCAACATATTTATTACTGTAGCCAGCATACATTTGGAGGATGTATAGGTTTTAAAACCTCTTTGATAGGATTTTTAGGGTTTTTGGGCTACTGGATGCTCCATTTAGGGTTTGGGATCTGGCTGATGGTTTTGGAGGTCATTTGAATGTCTCGTTTATGCATGTCATCATCATTCCTTGTATAAATATTCTGAACATCATGTCTTTGCCCTATGGTAGTGTATTAATATTTATAATGCTTTTTAAAGCATTTTAGATGATTTTCCAACACTTGGGGTCTTTCGGTAGTAGTAGTAGGGGTTCTAGTTTGGGATGGAGCTATGCTGACCACAACAGATCAAGGATGGGTAGTTGGGAGATGCATCTTGACCACCTTGAGAGTACTTTCAAAAATTAGATAAGCACCCTTTTCCTAGATCCCCTAAATGAACAACTCTCTCTTATGCTATTTAACCAACTTCTTCTTGAGCCCCTTTAGGTAGGCCCCATGATTGGCCTTCTACTATTTCTTATGGACCTTTTGTATCTTTCCCCACTCTAGGACCCAAGTGTAATAATCCTTTCAATCCTCAACCTTTTACAAGATGAGGTCCATCTACATACATTGTTCTACCATCTCTTGTAGGACTGCTACTTTATCTTGAACAACATGTCAATAGTGCCCACATGATCTCCTTAGTCTGTAACTTCCCTAAGTTAGCAACTTGGGCTTCCACAAAAGCTTTACGATCTTGAAGATCTCTAATCATGTCATCCTATCTTTGAGTATTTTTCCTTAAGGTCATAACTTCCTCCCATGGGGATTCATTGGACCTCTCTAGCTTCCATGAAGTTTTTGCGCACAACATCACTAAATCAGTAGCAGTCTCATACAACTTCATGGGTACACTAGACACATCAAAGCGAAGCTTAGGTAAGGATTTTATCTCCATGTCTCTTCTAGGATTCCACTCCATGGAGGGTACTACACAAACACAAAATACAACCATATAAAAAAACCTAAGATAGCCATAATGCAAGCAAAGCCACAATTGAGACACATAAAAAAAATCCTTACCTATCTTAGGTGCACCCTGATGCAATCGATCAATGATGTCCTTAACCATCTGAGACAAGATTCCACTTTGTCTAGAGTCTTTACCCATAGTTTCACATGAAACTTAGGGATCTGAGCTTGCGTTGGTGGGTTAGGAACTACTATAAGCATAACAATCATTGAAAAGTTAGGATGATAACCAATGAGATATAATGAAAACATTAAAGCATAGGCATACCTAGCTCCTCCTCTTCTCCCTCCTCTAGGATGATGATGGAAGAGGTACCTAGTACCACCTCACCAAACAAGGTATCTAAATCATATAGACCTGCATTAGCAAATCCTTCAACCATGGGTTGCTTTAGGAGTGCCTCTTCTACATGTCTTTGTTCTGCCTCCATAGTAGCTTGGGCCACTATAACCTAACACTTATCTACAACCATAGCACATAGAAAACAAGTTAATACATGAAACCATAAAGTAGCCATAAAATTTTAAAACATGAAATAGCCAAATTTAAACAAACCATACCTGCAACTACCCATTGTGATGGCTTAAGCTTAAACTTAAACTTCTTTGGGGTAGGCTGATCTGATGCTGGAGGTGCCTCCTCCATCAACCTCTTGAGTTTCTTCCTAGCTACCCCTTCAGCCTCCATGCACTATCATCTGGCATCCTAGACACTAGCTAGAAGTGAAAGGGGCTCATCATCATCAGTACTACTAGGAGACTCAAATTTCCTAACATTAAGATTCTTAGTGGTTATGGATCACATATAATCCATCCCCTCTAGTGAGTTCTCAGCCTATATTTTTGGATAAATGTGCTTTATCCAAGGCCTAGAAAGTTTTCTTGGGTCTTGGGAAACCCATCATCCATTCCTATACACCACCAAAAACTCTGCAAACCTCTTCAGACAACCTACAAAAAATGTAAAGTACATATGGATTATTGTAGAGATGTCAACATAGAGTCTAAGAATCTCCTCTTGAAGCCTAGTAACTAAAGCAGTTTCCTAATCAAATCTGATGTCCTCCATTACGACCTTCTTAAAGGTCCACCCCTATGCTAGGCCAATTACCTTCTTTTGTAATAGCAATTTAGGAAATTCATGAGACCCAAACAAAGGATATGATTCTTTTCATCAAGATCTATGAAGCTATCCATAGAAATTCTAGAGTGGCCCATGTTAGCATCAAGCCACTCTAAAACTTCCTCACGATGGCCCAATTTTCTTACTATCCTAGTAGGAACCTTTGCCTTGTTAGCAAGGACACCAAACAAGTTGCAAAAGAGGCCAACACCTACATCCAAGTTCACCTTCACACCTCAAATATTGGTGCTAAAATGACCAATCTTCTCATCGAAGGAGTCGATGACATGCAACATCTCCATAGCAAGAATGAAAGGGATAGGTGCCATGACTACATTGAGAAAACCTACATGCTAGATGTTTTCTTAAACCTATCCAAGTATCTATCCCTTTAACCACTCTTGTGCTGATGTCACTTTACCAAACTTCAAGATGAAGGTATCCTCATGACGTGTTCTTAAAAGTGGTATAGTGACATCAGCTAAGGTGGAAGGTCCTACAAAGCAATAACCAAAGTTAGCATCAATATGAGCAATTAAAAAAACCAAGAAAAGTAATAAAACACTTATAGCCATAAAACACTAGAAGCTATACATTCACCTTTACTTTTCTTTTGTGGTGTGGAGGTTCCAACTACCAGGGTTCAATCCATGCTATCGGCATTTACCCACCAGTTGTGCATTGTCCTATCATCCTTACACTTTTTGTATATGTTGTTAAACCTAGTGGCATATTCATCAAAGTCCTCTCTTAACTATTAATAGATAGTAGTTTTTCTTTGAGGACTCCTGGTGAATTCATCCAAAGTAGTTTGAGCCACTACTAGGATTTGATCATTGATAATCAAGCCCTAATTGTTGACCTTGTACCTGTAAGAAGTTGTAAAATCCATGAAGTTAGGAAAGGTAATCAAATCAAAAGCATAAAATCATTCCAATAACCATGTTTACCCTTGTAGACAATACATGATGCCAAGAGGGTTCTAGAATAATGTGTTGGCTCTATGCACCACCATCATAGTATTATCAATATTATACTAACTATACCCTGGCATTGTCCAGATCTCTGAAAGGTGATGTGGACTTATGACATCTACTAGTCCCCCTGTAGTCTTAGAAAGCATCCTATTAGTAATATAGCTAGTAATCAAGCCAGATGCCTGAGACAATATGATCTCCATAACAACCCTGGCTACATTCATGGACAAGTGTAACCACAGCATCATACTAAAGTTCCTAAGAAAGTAGGCAAGGAAGTCCCTTTCCCTAGGCCAGAACCATAATGAGAGATTTTCAAGAGGCATGTCATGTGGTGGGGTGTTGGTCTTGGGATGACCAATGTAGCACAAGATACCAACTAGCTCCACTATGATGAGGATAGGCCTCAAGAAGACCCTACATGAAGTCAAGCATAAAAACATTATAACTAATTGAAATTACTTAACTTAGATAAAACATCTAGTCGAAGGTGAAATTGGCCTCTGTAAAAAGCTATTAGATGTTCATCTAAATTAGCTTGAGAAATTCTATAGAAGCATTGTTACCATATTTTATAGCCTTTATAGCTAAAACTAAGTCTTAGCCTAAATTATGCATAAATTTAGAAAAAACAAGCATAAGTTTCGAAAAAACATCTAAATTATGCAAAGCATGCATAAATTTCAAAAAATCATCCAAGATATGCACAAATTTAGAAAACGCTAGATAGCCCTAGTAAAAGCTTATTTAAAATAGAAAAAGCTTTTACTCTTCCTGAAAAAGCAAAATTAAGCATTAATTTTACATGTTCACAAAATAAAAACTTAAGTTCTACATATCAACCACTTCTATTTCCAAATGGTTAATGTACTACAACTATGATTTTTGCCTTGGTTCACATATCCATAGCCAAAAAATTCATAAAACATTTGTTTGAGCTCCAAATGGAGTAATTCCACCACTTTTTGAAAGCTTAAATAGAGACCTATGCATCCATGCTTAGAAAAAAACTCAAAAAACTTGTTTTTTATGTAGGAAAAATTTTTCAATTTGGACAATAGTCCAAAAATGGAACAAGCATCCTTACTACGCATGCCTAATGAAAATTTCATAGAAAATTTTTCTTAAGTCCAATTGAAGTGATTCCACCTCTATTAGAAAGCTAAAGCCAAATACTATGCATCCATGACAAGAAAATGGCTAAAACCTTTGCCATTTCCTTAGAAAAAAGTCACAAAATTACATGAAATTTCAAAATTGGCACAAACAACCTAACTATGCAACATTAGAAAAATAGCCATAACTTCTTCATTTCAAGGTCAAATTAAACATAACCATAGCCATAAAAAAGATTAAAGGGTTATAAATCCATAACCTTTAATTTTACAAATACATAGCCATTCTACCAAGAAAAAATACAAAACATTGCTTACTTTTTCATGCTAATGCTTCAACAAAGCCTCAAAGCCTAAATTTCATATAGCCATCGAAACAATCAAAATAGCCAAAACCATTGAAACCCACTAAAATTAACACTAAAATAATGGGATAGGATTTTGTTAAAATTTAAATTTAACAAATCCTAAGGGCTATATTTTTAAAAAAAACAACCATACCCCAAAATTTTGGAAGAAAAAGCATGAAACAACAAGTCCTATTTTTAAAATCGAATCTACAAAAGCTAAAATAATGAAAAAACCATGGATCCATGTGGAAACAGCCAAAATGGAAGGTTGGATTTCATTAG
Source organism: Gnetum montanum (assembly GCA_015680685.1). NCBI lineage: Eukaryota > Viridiplantae > Streptophyta > Gnetopsida > Gnetales > Gnetaceae > Gnetum > Gnetum montanum. The sequence continues at coordinate 267,845 of MNCI01038068.1, read as the reverse complement.
AATTCCATTTAAATCCCTCTAGTGGAGTAGATCTAAAAAAACAACCCTACCATAGGGAAAATAAAACTTGGAAAACCTTAGAAAAAAGGTAAAAATAGGTAGAAATGCCTACCTTAGAGCAGTAACAGAAGAATCCTAGATGGAAATGGGCCTGGAAACTTCTTCTAACTCCTAATAACGCTCATACATCTTTTGAATTATAGGATTTTGACTCTTTCCCCTTTATTTATTTGGTGCCATGGTAGGCTCAACATTGGCAATGGCTAAAAATTGAAGAAGAAGGATGGGAGGTAAATGCTAGCTATGAGGAAGATGGAAAGCTTACACTCTAAGAATTAGTTCTTACTACCACAAGAACCTCTACCAGAGCTTTCCCCCAATGCACTATTGATGCAAAATGAAAATTGTTATGAAAACCTGCAAAATTTGATATCTAAAACCTATACACACAACTTGAAATCACAATTGCCAATTTAGTGCAAAAAAACTAAAAGTACACTTAAGTACAAGGGAGGAAAGTGTATTTCACATTGGTTTTTGGTGGGAAACAACTTCACTTTTTAAAAATTTTAAATTTTTGGATTGTGTGTCCCACCATATGCCTTCATTCTTAACCAAAACTTGCATCAGCGCTTTTTTTGTCAATTTTTTACTCTTAAAACATTATGGTGACCTTAACCCCATGCATCCATGCTAGGAATACCATGCCTAGCATGGAAAAATGCTTATTATTTTATAAATTCATTAGAATTATGAATATGTTTCTATTTTTAGTAACCTAAACCTGCCTTTTCCAACCGCGAATTTCCAAAAGTGGGTAAGACATGAACAAGGCTAAATACCATGGATTTCCACATTGGGGCAGTAGTGCCTAGCCTAAAAAAATGGGGTAACACTTATTGTTTCCTCCCAACACTCATCTACCATAGGTTTGATCCCAAATTAGGCCCCACATGATCTAGAACCCCTCCAAGCATCTCTAGCAACCTTAGAACCCCACCAAACCTAGTTAAAACTAGTCGAAATCTAGGATTTTGTGTTTTCCACACTAGGAGAATCTTCTTCCACACTAAGCCTCTCACCCTCAGTGTGGATAGATGGGGGGAGCCAAAAATGACCTAAATTGATAACCTAATGACCATTTCTTAGTGCCAAGTGATCCTTAGACCTTGCCAGAACCCTCTAGAGCCTTCAAAAGCCCCAAAATTGGTCAAATATGGTACAAAAATTTCATCCCCATATCATCCATGCTAGGGCCACAAATCCCAACATGGAAAAAATGGGGAGATTTCATGAAGCACTTAGAAGCCTCCACATTATCAAATCTTGACACCCAACATTGACCGTCGACATTAGCAACCTCAGAGGTTGACATGCATGGTCAATCAACTATTAATTTGACCTAGATCTAACTTTCTTAGTTGGAAGAGACCTCTTCCATGTTGAGCCTTCCATCCTCAATGTGAAAAAAAAAATGGAAAAGCCTAAAAACCCCCTCATAGCCTCCAAAATAACAAGATCCTAACCTTAAACACTGATGGCCAACACTAGCAATCCTACAAACATTCATGCATAGCCAAATTGATCATAAAAGGATCAAAAAGCTTTCCCACCAATTTTCCATGCTGATCATGGAGGCCCCAACATGGAAAAATGGGGGAAAGCCCAAAAATATCTTGATGACCCTTGAAATGACCAAATTTTGACATCAGATGTTAGTAGTCAACACCAGCAACCTTATGAGCTTGCATGCATGACTGAAAGTGGTCAAAAATCTTTCCCCCAAATTTTCCATGCTAAGCATGGAAGCCCCAACATGGAAAAATGGGAGGAAGCCTAAAAATTTCCTGATGACCCTTGAAATAACCAAATTTTAACATCAAGTATCAACAATCGACACTAGCAATCTTAGGAGCTTGCATGCATGATTGAAAGTAATCAAAAATGGTAAAAAAAAAAATGTTTTCCCCCAATTTTCCATGCTAAGCATGGAAGCCCTAGCATGGAAAAATTGGGGAAGCCTAAACAATTCATAGTAACCCTTGAAACAACCAAATTCTAACATCAAGTAGCAGCAATCAACACCAACAAACTTGGAAGCTTGCATGCATGATCAAAAATGATCAAAAAGACCTTTCCCCAATTTACCAAGCTAAGCATGGAAGCCCCAACATGGAAAAATGGAAGGAAGCCCAAAAATTACTCATCAATGTTTAAAATAGCAAAATTTTGACACCAAGCATTGACCATCATCACTAGCAAAATCAGGAACCTACATGCATGACCAAAAATGCTGCAAACGTATGAAAATATATTTCCCCCCACCCCCCATTTTCCACATTGGGCACACTATCCCTAATGTGAAAAATATTGGAAAGCTCAAAACCCACTTTGAAAACCTATAAAATGACCAGTTTTGACTCCAAACCCTAGTCTTCAACCCCAGCAACCTTGAAGGCTAACATGAATGGTTGATTGAAGTTAAAACTAGGCTAGATCTAAATTTTATGGTGTCTCCATACTAGGAATTTTCCCCTCCATGCTACTTAGCATGGAAATTAAGGGGGAGACCCATTTGGGGTTCATAACTACCTCAAAAAAACATTAACTGAACTTGCATACACTCTAGGACCCTGTTGACATCATTTGGAGCCTTCAAACTTTAAGAAACTGATCCATAAGCTCAAAATTGATTCCCCTAATTTTCATGTTGAGCATTCCATCCCTAGCATGGAAAAAATGGGGAAGCCCAAAAAACACTTAGAATTACTCAAAATTACCAAAACTTGACATCAAACCCTAGTCCTCGACCTTGGTAGCCCCAGAAGCTGACATGCATAGTCAATTGAGGTCAAAATTGGCCTAGATCTAAATTACATGGTTCTTCCACGCTAGGGATCCCTTTTTGCATGCTGATTCTGGTATCCCTAGCATGGATCTCAAGGGGGAACTTTTTGGGGGCTCTTAAACACTTTAGAATGACATTAAATGACCTTTCATGCACTCTAGAACCCTAGTAGCAGCCGTCGGAGCCCTTAAACTTCATAAAACTAATCCTAGATGGCCAAAACGCCATTCCCCCTTTTTTCCATGCTAATCTCTCCATCCCTAGCCTAGAAATAAGGGGAAGCTAGAAAACCACTTAGGGATGCTCAAAACTACTAAATTTTGACATGGATCCATAACCCTTGACCATGGCAACTCTGAAAGATAACATGCATGGTTGATTGTGATCTGAATTGGCCTAGATATAGGATTCTTACTTCTTCCATGCTGGAGTAACTTCCCTAGCATTGAAATAAGGGGGAAAGCTACTTTTCCACATTTGGAGGTAAGATGGCACTACCAAAAGCTAAAGATCTACACCAAAGAAGCCCAGGACCTCATAGCCTCAATATTTTGCTTGTCTAACCTTATTTCAACCTTCAAAACTCATTTCCCCCATTATTCCATGCTGAAGCAACTACCCTAGCATGGAAATAGGGTGGAAGACCTTAAGTTCTCTTAAATAGACTTCAAACATATCCAAAATCAACTAGAAACTTGTAGAATCAAAATCTGCAGCCCTAGGGACCTAGAAACCTAGTCAAAGTGCTTCAAAATCACTCTAAATTCATAACATAAGTGTCCCCCTATTTTTCCACATTGAGGATACTATGATAAAGTGGAAAAAGAGGGGGAAGGCATTTCGATACCTACTGACACTCAAAATGACCTCAACTTGCCTTGGGATGAAGTTGGGAGATGCACAACGTCCAGATTTAGACTTTAGCTACCTATTTGATGATATTTGATCTCATTTGATCTTAGATTTTAGTTATCCATGCTAAGCCTCCTCTTTTCCATGCTGAAGTAACTTCCCCAGCATGGAAACAAGGGGGGGAAGACCTTAAGTGCCCTTAAACAACCTTCAAATAACCCAAAAATAGCCATAATTGATGCCTGAACTCACCTCACCTAATAGCCTTGTAGCCTCAAAACATGGCCCACTAACACCTAAAACTAGCAAAAACCTAATCATTTTTCACCTATATTAACCAAATTTTATCATATATAACCTATTTTTCTTAAATTTTACCTTATTACATAATGTTTTGGCTTGTTTTTGGACTTATGTTACCTTGTTGACCTTGTTAACCTTCTATGGCCATTATACAACCTTATATGTTCATTGTTTGTCTTATTACAACTCTATTTTCCTTTGTTTGGCCTTTAAATGGTATGAAATAGTAAGGTTTGACCTTCCTTAACCATCATTTAACACCATATGACCATGGCCTGCTGAGGCCTCAAATTGGCCTCATGGCCCACTAAGGCCTAAAGCTGGCATCATGGCTGGCTAAGGCCTTAAATTGGTGACATTGTGGCCTTTATTCATCATTTTTAACCTTACTTCTTATACTTTCCCTTGCTTGACCTTTATGTGATCTTTGTTGACCTCTATTGCTCTTTTTCTAATAGACCTTATCTCATTGATGATCTTGGATGGCCTTGATGTTATTAGATTTGCATATGTTTTATGGCATTTTAACATTATCTATTCACTTTTTCCCATGTGCCACTTAATATGCTTTTGGTTGACATGTAGGATCAAAGTATGAGTACTTGGGAGCAAATCACTTTGCCTTTGTGTCTGCATGGACCTCATGGTGATATTAAATAGTGTATTGACCTTGATTACCTAGATGTTAAGCCTAAGAGTCTTGTAGATCACATAGCCTCAATAGAGAAACCTCTATAATGGCTTGAAAACCTAGTCAAAACTCTTGACTTAGAAGTATGAGACATAACTGAAGAACCTCTAGTTGAGGTTCCTATCACAACACATAGTGGTGAGGAGAAAATCCTTAAACTCAGTTTCTCACTAGAGCCTCAATGTGCCCAAGATATCACCAAATTCTTACAAAACAACATTACGTTATTTGCCTGGTCATATGAAGATATTCTAGGCCTAGACCCATGTCTAGTCCAACACAACATCATATTAAACCTTAGCATTAGACCAATTAAGCAAAAAGTGCACAAGATTAGACCTGATTTGGCCTTTTTAGTTCATGATGAAATCTCAAAACTCTACCAAGCAAGTTTCATTAGGGCTATCGCTTACACAAAATGGGTATCCAACATAGTGGTAGTTCCTAAGAAAAATGGGAGTATCCATATTTGCATTGACTTTCAAGACCTAAATAAAGCAACCATTAAGGATAACTTCCCTTTGCCTAGCATTGATCAACTTATCAATACTACAGCCAAACATGCTTTGTTATCCTTTATGGATGGATTCTCGGGATATACCCAAATTAGGATTAACTTAGAGCACCAACCTAGCATGACCTTTATGACCCCATGGGGTACTTTTTATTATACCATGATGCCCTTTGGCATTAAGAATGCCAAAGCAACATACCAGAGAGCCATGACCTATATCTTTAGTGATTACATGTTAGGTTTCCTTAATGATTACATAGATGACATGGTCATGAAGTCTTAGATAGCTGATGACCATGCTAATGACCTAGATCTTGTGCTTAAATGATGCCTCAAATACGAGCTTAGGCTCAATCCTAATAAGTTTTTCTTTAGTGTCAAGATCAGTAAGATGCTTGGCTTTGTAGTTTCTAAAGCAGGGATACATGTAGATCCTAATAAGGTTAAGGTCATATCCAAATTAGCAGCACCTGCCAACCTTAAAGAGCTTCAGGGATTACAAGGCAAGTTACAATTTATTCATAGATTTATCACTAGGCTTACAGATAAGTTATAACCCAAGCAACACTTTCTTAAGAAAGGAGTTCATTATGAGTGGATGGCTCAATGCCAAGAGGTTTTTGAAAACCTTAAGCAAGAGTTGAAATAACTACCAATAGTCTATCCTCCAAAAGAGGGTAAACCATTTTACATTTATCTCACCATCTCTGATACATCCATTGCCTTTATTCTCTATTAGAAATGTGATGACCAAGTAGAAATGCCTATATACTACCTCAACCACACATTAGTTGCCCATGAAACTTGATACACTAAAGTGGAGAAGTATTATCTAATAGTAGTCTTCTCTTTGAAGAAATGGAGACACTAGCTCTCTAGAAGCGAAGTCAATGTAATTTGCAAGGACAACATACCTAGAGTGAGAATGACCAACATCTACAAAAGTAGCTATATAGCTCAATGGAAAGCCATAATTGTAGAGTTCAATCTTCATTACATCTCTCAATCCTCAACCAAAGGTCAAGCTATAGTTGTACAACTCACAGTTTCACCTATTGATGACTAAGTAGTCATAGATCCTAAGTTCCCTGATGAACACATTAACATAGTTAGCCAAGTGCCTTAGGATTATGAGGTAGTCATGAACTTCAATGGAGCTTCAAACACTCATGGGGCTGCTGCCCTTGTAACATTCCCATCAAGTGAGATCTGATCTTTTGCCTACCATTTTGAGTTTCCATGTACCAACAACATAGCAGAATATGAGGGTTTGATCAAAGGGATAATGGTAGCTCATGACCTAGAAATTAGACAACTAGCCATCACAGGTAATTCACAACTCCTAGTTAACCAAGTAATCGAAGTCTATGCATGCAAAGCTCAGCACTTGTAGCCTTGTTACGACCTAGGGAAGCAGTTATTATAACAATTCATAGACATAGATATCCAACACATACTAAAAAAAGAAAATTCCATAGTTGATGCAATTACAACACTAGCCCTTAGTGTAACACCATATGTGTTTAGCAAGTTGCCCACCTTAACTATGCATTGCGCTACTCCCATCACATAGAACATTGAGGATACCTTTGTGTTCATTATTCATACTACTCTTCCCAAGGAGTGAGATGATAATCTCAAATTTTATCTTATGCATAGTGAATCCTCACAAGGATTGACTACTGCTCAGAAGGATGTCATATGCAAGTGATCAAAGTAGTATGTTATCATAGGTGATAACATATTATGTCAACAATCCTATGATGGCATACTCCTAAAATGCTTAGGTAAAACCAAATCTAGAATAGTCCTGGAGGAGGTTCACGAGGCTATCTGTGGAGGACATATAGGACCTAGTGCCATGGCCTCTAAGATTAGATGGTTAGGATACTATTGGCCCCACATGGAAAATGACTACCTACAAAAGGGCAAACGATGTGACACATGCCAACAATATAGCAACCTAATACATGTATTACCAATTGAGTTACATACAACCTAGATAACATGGTCATTTCAATGATGGGGGTTGGATATCATTAGACCTATAATGCCTAAGTCTTCCACAAGATAAAGCTTCATCATTACCGTAATTGAATACTCTACCAACTAAGTTGGGGCTATTCCCTTAAGGAAGATCACATCTAAAAAAGTTTGCAAATTTATCCTAGATAACATTGTAGCTCATTTTGGCATACCCATAACCATAGTTACAGAAAATGGACCTCAATTTAGCAGCTAAGAAACCAAGGATTTTTGTCACAACATAGACATTAAGCATTCTTTCTCATCATCTTACTACCCTTAAGCCAACAAACAAGTAGAAGAAAGAAACAATGCCATTATCAACTTGCTCAAGAAGATGCTCAACAACAAGAAGTAGAAGTGGAATGAGCAACTTGTCCATGCACTATGGGAATACAGAACAACCTATCGCACGACAATTGACATGAACCCTTATAGCCTTGTTTATGATTCTAAAGTTGTTTTACCTATTGAATTGTAGGTGCCATCACTCCAAGTAGCCTTGACCAACTTCATCAATGACAAGTAGAATAAGGAGTTATGGATGGAAGCCCTAGATTCAATGGAGGAGTTTTGTATGCAAGCACTTGCTCACATCAAGCACTATCATGAGAGGCAGAAGTGAAAAAATCACCATAACTTGACCATGTGAGAGATCAAGGAGGGGAACCTAATCCTCAAGGTCATTCATGAGCATGTAGACAAATTCTTAGCTAACTAGGAAAGGCCCTTCCTTATCACCAAAGTCTATGGGAATAGAGCTTTCAAACTAGCCAACATGCACGGGAATGAGCTGGCCAATCTGGTCAATCATTAAAGCCATACTACATGTAGCTAACAATCATTAATAAGTGAGCCTACTTTCAATGGTCTGCTATGATCTTCAACTAGCAACATAGCCTACCAAGGCCTTAAACTAGTACCATGGCTCACCATGGCCTTAAACTAGTGACCTTGGTAACTTGGCTAGCCTGATTCTCATTTGGCCTATATGCATTGTAGTGTTATAATATTCAGAGGTGTTTTGTATTCTTTGTTGGTGTCTCTCAAGTTCATCCTCTAGGCACCAACAAAGAGGTGCCATTGAAACACCACAAAAATTTGCATGTCATAGTCAATCTTCACCATGAAGCTTTTAACCCATGAATCCTAAGACAAAACTTCATTGTAAATGTGAAAATTATAACCCACAACAAGCAATTTCACATATTTTATACTTTTTGGGCTAAAACCTACCTCATAAGTGGTCAAAGCCTCATTTCCTAAGTGAAAAAAAGTCACCTAGTATCCATATTTGTGCTTGGGAGGATCAAAAATGCCTTTTGGAATACCAAAAAATGCAATTTGATGGGTTTTATGGGGGTTATACATTTGTCTACACTGGAAACACATGCAAGGACGTAGATCTCACCTATCTCCAACATGGAAGGATGGGGGTTTTAGAAACTTTTCTCCTTCAACATGGAGACCACATGCATAGCTTGGAAACTTTCCCCCCTAACATGGAAGTTTCCCCCAACCTAGAAACTTTCCCCCCTTAGCATGGAAGTTAACCCCCAACCTAGAAAATTTTCCCCCTCAGCATGGAAC